>JAODAL010027781.1:0-54376 GCA_025379985.1 Phyllomedusa bahiana
GAAAAAGATTGAAACCACTGATTAGAGAGGTGAGAAATTAATAACACTATGATTTCACTTAGGGGGGACATGTCCCAAAAACCAACGCCATTTTTTGGTCTATTTTGCCCAAAACCACTTTTGACATTTTTCTGTTGCAAATGAACGTCTACCCAAAACTACTCATTATACGCCGGGGCACGACCTTTTAATGCCCCTAAAAGGGTGCACTGGCACCCCTTTTTGCGAATGCCCCTAATTGGGCGCTTACATTGTTATTGCCTCTTTTGGGGGAAAATTGCGCTAAAATACCGCTTACATTACTACCAATGATATCTTGCGCCGCAGTTGCGCAATGCCCCCTTTTTTTTATGTGATGCGCCTTTTTTGCTGCAATGCGCCTTTTTAGGCGCTTAAGGTATACGACACCAGTTTTAGAAAATGGACACGTTTTAAATGCCCCCAAAAACGGGCATGGTTTGCCACTTTCGGACATGTTGCATTTATTTTTCACACAAGAATGGAACATCTTCTTCCCCCGGCTCACAAGAAAAATCCTAAGTGCACACTTCCATTTCATAACTCTTTTGGCAACCACAAAAACTTGTTAGTGCTGTCACGAAAAAACCCTTTAAGACATCTCATTTGTTGTATCATTAGACAAAGCCAATTTGGGCTTTAAAGGGGCTCCATGGTGTAGAAAATCCACTTCAGGCACCAGCGGTGTGACTATAGGAGTTGTAGAGGTCGGAGTTGTGAATGGGCCACTAAACCATGGAGGCCCTCACCACACTAATGCCAACTATCTCTTGATGATCAGGCAGAGCACTCCTGCACCATCATAGAAAGGGTTACATTGCGATAGTATCCCGTGCGGGGAAAAAACAGGGGGTACACCGGGACAATGCTTGATCACTGGACCCCATGTACGCAGCAAAACCCTTTTAAAACCCCCGGGGCGGGGCCTACTTTAAAGGGGAGACCAGGGCACAGGAGCCCCCTTTTCTATATCTTTTGCCTACCCTTTCCTCTTTATCCGCACAAAAAATACCCCCACGGGGGGGAAAAGAAGGGGCTTCCCACGGGTGTAACCAGAGGGGGGACACCAGCACCTGGGGAACAAGCAGAGGAGTCGCGGGGCCCCACCGGGCAGGGGTGCGGACCCGCCATTTTTCCAAACCCCGTGGGGGGTCCTGAACAAGGTACGAGAGCCCGGGGGGAAACCCGGGTCGCGGGGCCGGGGCCCGAGACACGGGTGGCGGCAAAAACACAACGGAGGGAGCGGCACGGGCGGCCCCCCCCGCTCAGATTGGACGCCGCCACCATCTTGGGCGGGGAAAACAGCGCGGGTACTCATCGCCACGGGGCCCCTGTTGGGAGCATCCGTGGGGAGAATATCCGCAAAGGTCATGGGGAACTCCGTATTCCACAGGGGCCGTGGACTTACACTAAAGCACCCCATCCCCGCACACTCCTGCGGCCCCCCTGTATGTGGAGTGCCCGCAGTCACGGCACCGTGCTTTTTAGCGCGCACCATCGCGGGTGGGCCGCAAGGGGAAGTGAGGAGACGGGAAGATCACCCCACGGCATTGTAAGGGGCCCCGCTTATCTGCTTCAGAACCGTGAGTAACACATCCCGGTCCCCCCTATTTTGTTGGGAACTCAAGGGCCTGCCATTTGCCCACCCCCCCCAGGGGGTAACCCAGGCTCGAAGCCCAGACGGGGCTGCCTCGACAAGGGCCGCCGCTATACTACAATTTAACAGGGACTAAAGACTTTTTTTCAAACAAAGTTTATTGTCCCCCTTGTGGGAAGCTGCACGGAGCCTGCATTTTTTAAACCCTGTATACTTCAGCAGTTCTGTTATACTCAGTCTCACGGTGTATGCTGCCCTCCTGTGTTCATCCGGGGAAGTCAACATCTGAACTCTGTCTGCTATAATAATAGTTCCCTTACACCTCTTGCAGAGTCCTGGAGTGTTCTATATCTGCGCTTGTGTGTATATACCTAGATCAGCTGCCTTCTTATAACCCCATTGGCGTTTGCAGCGTCATTATAGGTCAGGTCACCTGTCACCTTGCAGCAGCACAAGCTAATCGTTCTATGTGAGTGAAATGTGAAAGGATAACCCACTGTCAAGCTAGGAGTTCCCCATTGTGCAATCTATACCCCAGCGCTCCCTCGATTGCTTTCTGATTTGTGCGTGGCGACTGTACAGCGGCCGTAATACAGCATGGCACCTACCAAGCCTGCACCCAAGACCATAGAGACATTAGACAAAGTTCGCCGAGCGGCGGAGTCCTCGCCGGCTGGCGCTAACTCTGTACCTGACATGGGGTTGAACAAGACCCGAGGATTCGGACACGGAACTTTGATCGGAGACCTTAAAAGTCCTTGCAGCTATACATCGTGCAAGTACCCTGACATCCCCGAATAGAAGAAATAAAGGTGGACATCTCTCTGCTGCGGCATGATGCTCAGAAAACTCGAGAACGGGTAACGGAGGTGGAAAATAGGGCCAGCACCTTAGAAGATCAAGCCACTCCCCGGTCCAGTCGGGTCGAGGAAGCTGAGAGGAAAATCACTAAGCTGCACCAGCATCTGGATGACCAGGAAAACAGGCTGAGGAGGTGTAACCTGCGCTTCATAGGTCTTCCAGAGGGGGCGGAGGGGTCTGCTCCGGAATCCTTTCTGGAAAATATCCTTGTTTCATCTTATGGCAGGGACAAATTTTCGGTCATGTTCGCAGTGGAAAGGGCGCATCGGATCCTTCCGAGGCCTCCCCCACCTGGAGCACCGCCACGCACATTCATAGCTAAGCTCCTAAACTACAGAGACAGAGACGCTGTTCTACGGCTATCTAGAGAACAGGGCCCGATATCCATCGGCAACTCCAAAGTATTGGTATATCCGGACTTCTCAGTGGAGGTCCAGAAGAAGAGGGCCTTGTTTCTCACCGCCAAGCAAAAGTTACTGGAGCGTGACTACAAATATGCAATGTTGTATCCGGCCAGATTGAAGGTTATCGCCGAAAATAAAACTTTCTTCTTTAACAGCGCCCAAGAGACCATTGACTGGTTAGAAACGCGTCCCAAAGCAAAGCGGGGCGCACCAAACCACATGGTTAAATGACCTCTCAGATAAGTGAATGTACAACTGCCAAATCCATGATCTTTATAATGCGGTTTGTCTTGTCTGGTAGCTGAGCGAGGGCTTCTTCATCATATCTTCAGTACATTTTATTTCACCCCCCCCCCCCCTTTTTTTTTTTTTTATTTCTTTTCTTTCTCTTTCTCCCCCTTTCTTTTTACTTTGTTCTTTTCTTGACCTTCATCATTGTTATTTTTTTGCCTTCCTTAATTCCTATGTGCTGGGTGTAGATGGTATCAGTTTTTTCTACAGAATTCCAATACATCTATTGTTTACATTTGTAGGTTATACCGTTGAATGCTTTCTAGGATGTAATGGACTGTACTCTCCCGCTATGGCGGAATTCAGGGGAACTCCTGTCTATTTGTTTATGCTCTTCTTCTTTTAATTGAAGGGTTTTATTTACCTATACAGTTAAATACCTGTTTGGTTATCCATTAAGTCGGGCTGTTAGGGGATCCAATGCTTCGCCTTTGTGATGACGAAGTAGGGTGGGTAAAGGGGTTGCTAGGGGTTTGTTGTTTTCATACAATTCTCATCCCGGTGAAATGTGTCTCAGTCAATTTAATGTCTCATCTTTTGACAACAAGGGTAGAATTTCTTGTGCTCCCTGTGCGTGGGTCTAGTAAATATCCTAGTTATCTCATACTCCGAGAGTTACTATGGCGAATAATACTATTTCATTACTGACGTGGAACGTCCGGGGATTAAACGACCGCATCAAGAGGGCACTAGTCTTTAAATACTTGAGATCGCGTAGATGCGATATTGTGTGCCTCCAGGAAACCCATATGGTACCAGACAAACTGCCAATACTTGGTCGCCCGTGGATAGGTTGGTCTTATCACTCGACATTTACTAACTGTGCCAGGGGAGTCTCTATTTTTATTGGCCGTGCGGTTCGTTTTAGTCTTATGAGGGCTGTGATGGACGACCGGGGAAGGTATATTGTCTTAATATGTTCTTTATTCCATGCCCCTTTTGCCATAATTGGGGTCTACATTCCACCCCCTTTACAAAATCAAATAGTGTTTAAGGGGGAAATCTTGGGGGTTTTCCCCACTTACCCCAGAGGGTGCCCAGTTTATGGTTTGGGAAAATTTAAAATTGCCCCATGGGATAGGGGTTTGACCTTTTCAACCCCTTTGGGGGCTGGCCCTGCGGCCGTATCCTCCCCCCCCTGCACTCATTGCTCTCAAAATTTCGGAATTAGGACGCATGGCGTTAGAAACCCGACAGCTCCCCAAATACTCGTGTTTTAAACCCACAAAAATTAAAATTCCCTCTGTCCCGAATTGATCTTTGTTAGTCCACGGGTCCCTTTTTTCCCTTTTGCCAGATCCTTTTTCTGACCATATCCGGGTTACTCCCCCTTAAAATTTGGAAAACATCCCCCCCTAGAGAAAGGTGGCAAATTTAATCCATTCGGGCTGAAAAAATTCCCCCCCCCAACGCGTACTTTCTGGGACAAATGGAGCCCCTTTTTTTTTTTTTTTTTTTTTTTTTTTTTTTTTTTTTTTTTTTTTTTTTTTTTTTTGGGGGGGGGGGGGCGGGGGGGGGGGGGGGGGGGGGGGGGGGGGGGGGTGGGGGGGGGGGGGGGGGGGGGGGGGGGCGGGGGGGGGGGGGGGGGGGGGGGGGGGGGGGGGGGGGGGGGGGGGGGGGGGGGGGGGGGGGGGGGAAAAAATGCAGGGTGGGGCGCCGCCCTGGGGTTTAAATAGGGGACCCTTTTAAAAGGCATATGCAAGGGGTACTCTGAAAAACGGCCATTAGGCCCTTTAAAGAGGGGTTTTTGCTAAATGAAGTTTCAGCGGGCTAGATATTCCCGGGGGCTGACTACGTTTATATAGGGATCCCCTAATGAGAACAGGAGGGAGTGGCAAAGTAGGACCAGAATTTTCCCCCCAGAAAAGCCTGCATTCTTCCCCCAAAAGAAACTTTCTTTACCCGGGCAACCCTTTTTTTGAGCATGGGGAAAAATGGGGCAATTTTTTTTGGCGTGCAGGGGGGGGGGGGGGGGGGTTCCGACCCTTTCCGGTGATCCGGGAAAATTTCCCCAGATGGGTCTCGTACTCGTGACCCAAAGGCCCAATTTTTGGAACAGTTTGCGAATACTCCAAAATTTATTTTCCCTCTAAACCAAGGTCTCCCCTTCCCTAGATCGGGGAATATCTGTCCGGACTGGCTCCCCCTTTTCCCATCGGCGGGGGATAGGGGATTTTGGGAAGGCCCCCCATTAAAGAACAAGAAAATTCGGGATTTTTGCACTCGTTTCAGCCCTCCAAACCCCCCTTTAAAGTGAGGGTCCCCCCAATTGAGTTCAAAAGGAAATATAGGGATTTTCTTTCCCAAAAATTGTTGGAGGATACCCAGGGGTTTCCCGGGGGGATTTCCCCCTACCCAGTCAATTTTCGGGGCCCATTTTTGGGGTTCCCCCCAAACCCAGTAAAGCCCCTTTCCCCTTTTGGGTGAATCTTTTCCCCGGCCCATATCCTTACTTCAGTCGCCCATAAAGGGATCCTACCCAAAAATTAATGGAAAGGGCGATTAAAATAAAGTCATTTTGTCTATTTTTCCCATCCCAGATCAGTCGGGTTCTTCCCGGGGAAGTCGCCCAGAAAATGAATTTAAAGGGCTTTTTGTTTACTAATCTACAGGCTGCGCAGATAAGTGGGTTAAAGGGTTTGTAGTATCTTTTAGACGCGGCTAAAGCCTTTGATTCTATTAAATGGTTTATATCTTTTCCTTACATTGGAGAAATTTTTTTTCGGGTCTTCCTTAAAAAGTGGGTTTTGGGGGCTTTACAAGGAACCCCATTTCGGGGTAACAGTCAAGGGGGGGGTTTTTTTTGAGCCATTTTTTGCCTGCATAAGGAAAAAGGCCCGGGGTGTCCCCCTTTCCCCCCCCCCTTTTTTCCTTTGCGGTGGAGCCTTTGGGGAGCCCAAAATAAGGTCGGTTTCTCGCGTTTTGGGGGCCCATCTACGGTTTATTGTGAGAAGATTTGTTGTACGCGGGATGACACCCCGTTATATTTAGCTGACCCGAACGAACTCCCTGGACCCCCATGCTGGCAAGGTGGGGAGTTTGGTTTTTTCTCCGGGTAGTATTAATTGGGAAAAAGTCTAAAACCTGCCCCATTGGGGCCCGGGCGGTTCCTACGGCCCCGGGGAGTGGGTCCCCCATTGGTGGGGCCTCCCCTATAACCTATCTAGGGATACAGGGTCCCAGATTTTTTATTTTTTAAAATCTATCCCCCCCTGTGATTTTTTACAAAACAAAGGTAATTTTAAATTTGGGAAAAAATTTTACCCCCTCTACGCAGCCGTATCGTTTGGAAAGATGTCCTTTTTCCCAAAAAAAACTGGGATAAACCTCCCCAAAAGGCCCATATACCTTTCCCCCAAAACCTGATCCTCCCGAATAAGGGGGAAAAACGCTTTCCCCTTTTAAAGGGGAGGGTCGCAGACAACGTATACTGGGATTGTTTAACAGCCCCGGGGGAGAGGGAGGGAGTCCTTTCCCGGTTTTTAATTTTTATTACTTTTGCAGGGGGAGCTGTCTCAATTTTGCCCCGATGGGGGGTGGGTGAAAAGCTAAGGGGTTTAGGCCCTTGATTGTCCCCCCCCTTTAGGATAGATATTTACACCCCCTTGCACTCCCTTTTTTGTGGCAGGGTTTTTCGACAGGGGAATTTCGCGAATTTTCCTTATTTAGGCAGGGCCCTTTTGGGCTGGCAAAAAATGGCCCCCCTGTGGGTATTAATTTTTTTTCCCCCCTTTTTGGGATTGTTAAAAATTTTTCCCGGGGGGTGTAAAGCATGTCCCGGGGAGATTGATTGGGGTTCATTCGGGGGTGTTGGGATTAAATTCAAAATTTGTGCCAAAAGAGGGGTTTCCCACCAATTTTCCCGAGCTGCAGGCTGATTTTGGGGGGTTTCCCTTTTTCCCAAACTATTTCTTACCTCAGGGGGGAAACAGCGTTACTTCCCGTTGGGTTTTGTCAGAAGAGGTATTTAATAAATTTCCCCCTCCCCCCCTCTACTCCTCTCCCCCCGACCAAACCCCTGTGATCTCTCACTTTTATGCTCTCCTCTCGGCGCAAAACAGAGAAAGCCCACTAGCGAAACTTAGGGAGCGGTGGGAGATGGATCTGGGCGAGATGACTGACGACCAATGGGATCTCTGTATTGCCTCACCTAAGATGGTCTCGTATAATCTTAATGACAGGCTGACTCAGCTATTTATTGTACATAGGGCCTATTACACTACATCACGACTCAGTAAGTTCAGACAGGGATATGTAGATGAATGCCCCAAATGCCACCTAACTTCGGGCTCTTTCCTGCACCTAATATGGTCCTGCCCAAAGATATTGGGTTTTTGGTCTCAGATAATTCAATTCTTAAACGATAGGATGGGGTGCCCGGTTCCCCTCACCGCATTGGTGTGCCTGTTCGGACACTCTGGGATCCCACTCGAAATACATCTTTGTTGCTGAGGTTCTCTACTATGCACGGAAAGTTATCGCACGTAATGGTTGGCGGCTGGGCCGCCTTTAGTGGCGGAGTGGAGGGGGTTTGATCAATGGCATGTTACCACATCTGAGGTGGCTTTATCGGCGTACAAAAAAAATGAGTAAATTCGATAAAATTTGGGGACGGTGGATGAGCTCCCCTGGCACAGTTACGCTATCGAGGGCTCTGGACTATGAGTCTCCTGCGACTCCTTGAGATGCCAACAGAGTGGACGGGGTCGATTAATGGCAAGAGGCCGCATCTGAGGTGGCTTCACTGGAGTAGAAACAACAAAATGGGTGATTTCGATATCATTTGGGGTCGGTGGATGAACTCCCTCCGCGTAGTGGCGCTCTCGTGAGATCTGGATTGTGGGTCTTCCGCTGCTCCTCGGGACGCGGTCACCCCGGGTGTGTTCCGCCACTCTCCTTCCCACTGGCCCTGCCGGGTAACCTGCACAGGGAGATTAATATACCTATACCTTTGTTTTTGCTTTTCTCACTGCCCTCGTGGGCTGACTGCAACTTATGTGTATAGCTGAGACACTTATGATATTGAGAATCTGCTATTTTTCTATATTGTTAAGGTTGTCCCTGGTCGTTCCAGGGAAGTTAAGTTGCAGTCTGTAATAGCATTGGGGTACTTGTGTTCACTATAAAGTGGTGGCTCTGTAATCATACATATGTATGTAAATATGACTCCATATTACCACGATGTACTGTATATGTCCACAAATTATACTGTCATGATGTACCTATTATTGGATCCTTCAAATAAAGTTTATTTGTTAACCAAAAAAAACCCCATTTAATTCCCCTCCACCAGGGATTAAACATTCCCTATTCCATAACCATAGTCCACCAGGGATCCTTAGGCCATCTCTCCATAGCACTGGTTTTTGGTTGGATTTTCATCAGATTCAGTATTTAGAATCCAACTGTAACCAGTGCCTGTAGACCGCAGTAGAAAATCCGCGCTGTAGTTTACACAGAATGGATTTTCTATTGTCGAATTTCTAGACCGCCGGAATATAGAACATGTTCTATGTTCTGTTGGATTCCAGTACACGTCTATGTACTGGTGCATCCGAAATCCGATTTTGCACAAATCCACGACAAAAACTGCAATATCGCAATGTTAAAATACCATCAAATTTTCAACGGCATTTTATTTGAAGCCATATAGACAGGGCCCTACATAACACCATTCCCTGCCCTAGACCAGCAGCAATATTGACTTTAACCATTACTCTAGCAGTGATGCTGACATTAATTAATTTACTTTGTAGACCACCAGCGATACAACCATTAACCCCTTCCTGATAGCTGGTCATAATAATATGGCTCTTCGTTTCTTCCTCCCCACTTTCCAAAAGCCATAACTTTTTTAATTTTTCCATCTACATAGACAAATGAGGGCTTTTATTTTGCAGGACAAGATGTGCTTTTTAATGGTGTCATTGACCGTACCATAGAATATACTGGGAAACTGCAAAAAAATTCTAAGTGGTGTTAAATATGAAAAAAAATCATATTTACGCCATGTTTGTAGGAGTTTTGTTTTTATATTGTTCAATCTTTGGTATAATTGATGTGTTATCTGTATTTTGCAGGTCGATATAATTCCGGCAATACCAATAATGTAGGGTTTTCGTTATGTCTTAGTACTTTTAAAAAGTACTTTGCAGTGCCAATAACTTTTTTTGTTTTTTTCCACCTATTGACCCGAGTGAGCGCTTATTTTTGCGGGCTGAAGTGTGGTTTTTATTGGCACAGTTTTGGGATAGATGTGACTTTTTGATCACTTTTTATTCCAATTGTTTGGGAACATGAAATGACTCTCAAAAATGCAATTTTGTTGTTTATATTTATTCTTTCCTTCTATGGTGTTCAGCGTACAGGATAAATGATGTTTTATTGTAATAGATCAGACTTTTACGGATGCGGCCATACCTATTATGTGTCACTTTTTAATTTTTTTTATTCTTTTATTTTTCAAATGGCAAATTGGGGGCTGTTTGGAATTTTTTCTATTTTTTATTTTTAAAACTTTTTATTTGTACACTTTTAATTGTAATCCCCCTTAGCTACTTAACCACTGGGGGCTCGATCACTTATATAACCTTTTGCATTATGTAAATAATGCGGAAGGTTGTACAAAGATGGTGGTTCTATTACTTCCTTTGGCAGAAAGTAACAGAAGTGCTAAGGGTATGTTTACACGGCTTATTTTGGCGCACATTTCGCCATGTATTGCGCGGTACATGCGGCGAAATGCGCGCCACAATTGCTGTAATCCATAGCTCTCATAGCGCGCGAGGAATTACGCATCGTCCCCCACCGCGTACAATATGATCGTATTGTATGCGTGGGGAGATAAGTGACATGTCAATTGTTCGCGGAGATTATGCGCCGCGAACAATGCATGTCAATATCTTGTTAAGATATCCTTTGGACATTTTTTGGCTGTCCTATGGTTAAGGAATTAATATGGTCTGTACATAAAGGGACAGATTCCTGTTTGGGGCCGCCCTTATCGGGGCGGCTACTCCAATTTAGCTAGGGGGGGTTTCTTTCTTTCTTCATTTTGTAAGGGTTTGCCTAGGGTCAGTATAGTATATTTTAAATTGTAACCATAAATTTATATTTTATTGCTAGGCATCTCTGCTCACTAATTTGGTGACCAACTACAATAAATAGAAACAGATATTTATAAAAGCCAACATTTGGCAACTGAGTAAAAGGGGAAGAAAAAGAGGAGGGATGGAGGGAGACTTTTGATTCCAAGGGTTGCTGAAACAGAGGCAGAATGGATGCCAACCGCAGCATATATCGGTATGGGGTCACCCCTTGATGTCATTCGGGGTTGCGTGACTACCCTTCATATATTACCCTCCCTCTTAAAGGCA
Organism: Phyllomedusa bahiana; assembly: GCA_025379985.1. Classification (NCBI taxonomy): domain Eukaryota; kingdom Metazoa; phylum Chordata; class Amphibia; order Anura; family Hylidae; genus Phyllomedusa; species Phyllomedusa bahiana. The sequence goes on from JAODAL010027781.1 coordinate 10,548, forward strand.
CTAGGTAAAAGCCTCCTAAAGGTAACCCACAAGGTTGGAGAAGTAATGGGGAGAACGTCTCTGTCTGGATCTGAACTCAGAGTGGGCCCTTACCAAACTTGGCAGTCAGGGGGCTCCCTACAAGAATAATGGGTTTCTAGTAAGGCTGCCTGCCATTCATTACGGCACCGAAAATGAAGAAGCCCAATTATTGCCTGTACTTGTGTTTCCATAAATCACCACACGCTGTCTTTGATGTTATTTCAATGAAATTTATGGTACCCAGAGCCTGTGTTAAATCCCTCATATATCACGTCGGCTCTCAGCGGACAAATTCCTTGCATCTGCTGGTTTTTATTAATAAGCTTAAATAACGACTCTGTCCGGGCTTATGCCTACAAATAATGTCATTGTGTTATATTGCCAGAGTCGTACTAGGAATCGCTTATGGACCTCTGAACCCACAGCTAATGCTCTGTATGTAACAGGTGGCTGAATCATTGCTGTGGGCTGAAGAAAGTGTGAACATTTTAGAATTTTAAGTAGCTGATCTCAAAGAATATTATCTACTATATTTATGTATATTGTATGTGTATATAGGCAGCCCCTGAGTTATGAATAATATAGGTCATGTAGGTTTGTTCTTAGGCCTCGTTCACACGGCTGATTTGGGCACTGATTTCAGCCATATTTGCGCTGCAGTGCGGCTGGAATCCGTCCCAGTCATTACGGTAATCCACAGTTCTCATAGAGAGCTATGGATTCTGTCTCCTCTCCCCGCCTGGCGAATAAGCCGGGCGAGGAGAAAGTAACATGTCAATTATTTATGGCGTGCACGCGCCATGAATAATGCATGTCTATGGGGCCCCCCGCCCAGCCCCCGCTGCATGGCAGCCGTCGTAATTGCGGGGCGAAATCCGTCCCCGCAATTAGGTCGGCAATAAGCCGTGTGAACTAGCCCTTAAAGTGAATCTGTCATGTGGTGGTTATGCTGCCCAGTCTGAAAGTAGGATATGATAGAGGGGAGGAGTGGAGCTCTGTGATATATAGGGTTATATAATAGAGGAGAGGAGCTGAGCTCTGTGATATATAGGGTTATATGATAGAGGGAGAGAAGCTGAGCTCTGTGATATATAGGGTTATATGAAAGAGAGAGAGAAGCTGAGCTCTTTGATATATAGGGTTATATGATAGAGGAGAGGAGCTGAGCTCTGTGATATATAGGGTTATATAATAGAGGAGAGGAGCTGAGCTCTGTGATATATAGGGTTATATGATAGAGGGGAGAAGCTGAGCTCTGTGATATATAGTGTTATATGATAGAGAGAGAAGGTGAGCTCTGTGATATATAGGGTTATATGATAGAGGAGAGAAACTAAGCTCTCTGATATATAGGGTTATATGATAGAGGAGAGATGCTGAGCTCTGATATATAGGGTTATATGGATAGAGAGAGAGAGAGAGAAGTTGAGCTCTGGGATATACAGGGTAATATGATAGAGGGAGTGAAGCTGAGATCTGTGATATATAGGGTTATATGATAGAGAAGCTGAGCTCTGTGATATATAGGTGTATATTATAGAGAAGCTGAGCTCTGTGATATATAGGGTTATATGATAGAGGAGAGGAGCTGAGCTCTGTGATATATAGGGTTATATGATAGAGTAGAGAAGCTGAGCTCTGTGATATATAGGGTTATATGATAGAGAAGCTGAGCTCAGTGATATATAGGGTTATATGATAGAGGAGAGAAGCTGAGCTCTGTGATATATAGGGTTATATGATAGAGGAGAGGAGCTGAGCTCTGTGATATATAGGGTTATATGATAGAGGAGAGAAGCTGAGCTCTGTGATATATAGGGTTATATCAGGCATCCTCAAACTGCGGCCCTCCAGCTGTTGGGAAACTACAACTCCCATCATGCATTTATATAATCTATAACAGTGGGAATGATGGGAGTTGTAGTTTCCCAACAGCTGGAGGGCCGCAGTTTGAGGATGCCTGGGTTATATGATAGAGGAGAGAAGCTGAGCTCTGTGATATATAAGACTATTTAAAAAAAGTTAGTATAGGTGCACAGTGGCGTGGCAGCAAAAAGCAATGCAAACACAACACAACATCAGCAGCACTCTACAAGCACTAAAAAAAATTAAAAGAGAATGTAAGTCTTTTTTATTCAAAAGCTTTATTAAGAAAATACAGCAGATAAGGTACAAAACATAATATCCCGATGAGAATGCAACATAAGGGTTGTAAAAGACATTTGGCCTATTCGGCCAAACAAATTCAAGCAAAAAGAGTATTTAACATCATAAAGAATGAAATAATCATAGCGAACATTTTAGGATATTGAAATCCCGATAAAACGAACAGTATATACCATGAAAAAATGAAATAAAAGGGGACCTGGGGGAGGGAAAGACAGAAAGGGGGGAGGGGATTGTTGGACGAGGACAGAACCCGGCGTCCCATACACCAGCAGACGAGACCCCAGAATGAGATGATGTAGTGCAATTTGCGAGTATCAATTTGTGATTCGTGATCAACCGAAGTGCAACCTTAGTTAGGAGCTTGGGGCAGAGAAAGATATTGCATCGGGTAGGGGAGCGTACGGAAGAGTGGTGAGGTTTGGAAAGCGAACCAATGAAACCAGGTTTTGGACACAATGATTGGGCCGTGGTATGCGCTACCAGCTCCTCCATTCAATGTATATGCGAAATCTCCGCAAACCATTCATCAATAATGGATGAACTCGTAGATTTCCAGTGACGGGGTATCACTTTTTTAGCCGCCTGTAGGAGGTAACGCAACAGAGATTTTTTATAGGCTGGGATCCTAACGTCAAACATGAACAACAAGGAGGCTTCGGGGGAACAAGGTAGTCGTACATCTGTGAGTTCCTGAATTACTCTATAAACCCCCTCCCAGAAGCCCCGAAGTGAAGGACAATCCCACCATATATGGGACATGGTGCCCACCGCACTCCCACAACGCCAACAAGTACTAGGCACAGATGGGTACCATTTATGTAGTGCGGAAGGGACCCTGTACCATTGGGACAATATCTTGAAACATGTCTCCTGGGACTTGGAGGCAATGACAGCTTTATGGGTGAGTCTAAAGCAATTAGTCCACTGGGAGGTAGAGAAACAGGTCCCCAGTTCAGATTCCCAGGCCGCACAATATGGTGGCAATGAGGAGTGTTGTAAAGGAGCTAACTCTCTGTATAAGCAAGAGATGGAATGTCTCGGGGGCTGTTCAAGCAGACACAGCTGCTCGAATGGATATAAGGGCCGATTAAAATTCACCACTCGCTTAAAAGAATCAAAGTAGTGTCGAAGTTGAGCGAATTTAAAATGCGCGTTAGAAGCGTAAATTATCTGGAAGGGTGTTAAAGGACGGAAACCTCGCCTCGTGTAGAATGTTGTAGAACCGCATTGGTTTCAGTTTGGAGCTTCCTGCAAAAATTCCAGGAGACATCCCAGGAGGAAATGCTGGGTTGTAAGAGATGGGGAGAAGAGGACCCTTCCTATCAATTAAGTTACAGCCAGACCTATAGGAGAGGGTAATGGAAAGGGTATGACGTAAGGAGAATGTAGTCAGGAATTAGTCAGCCAAGGGAAAGGGAGTCCAGATCCGGGGAAGGGAGCCAGGCCAATGGACGAACGTCCCGGGCCAGCTGAACCCACAGCTTGTCGCTCACGGGACATACCAAATCTAAGACCCGGGAAAAAGTGGCAGCCAGGTAGTATCTTCTGCAATCAGGAAGACTCAAGCCCCCCTGTTCCTTACTTCTGGTGAGTGTAGAGTAGGATAATCTGGGACGCTTGCCGGACCAGACAAAGATGGTAAAAGCTCGTTGCAGACGCTTCCAGAAAGGGGGAGGGATATAAGCAGGATGGTCTGGATAAGGTAAGAAGGCGGTAAAGATCGTCATCTTGAGAATATTAATTCTACCGAACCACGAGAACTCCCGTTTATTCCAGGAGTCTAAATCTCTTATGATAGATCGGAGTAAGGGCTCAAAATTAGAGGACACCACTTTGGACAGGTCCGGCGGAATTCTTACTCCCAAGTAGGAGATCCCATCCGACGGCCACATAAAAGGGTAGTTGGATTTTAACCCAGCTAATATGGCCGGGGCTAGACCTACACTTAAGGCTTCAAATTTTGCAACATTAATTTTGAAATTAGACCACTGACTGAACCTCGTCAACTCAGACATCAGGGAGGGCATTGAAAAGTGGGGGTTAGTGACGTAGACCAAGAGGTCATCTGCAAATGCAGAGCACTTATAGGTGCGGTTACCAATGCTTATACCTGTGATGTCCGGGTTGGCGCAGATCGCAGCCATCAGCCTCTCCATAATAAGAATATAGAGGGGAGATAGGGGGCACCCTTGTCGCGTACCGTTGCGAATGTGGAGGACATCAAAAAGAGAGCCATTAAGTTTGATTTTGGCAGTGGGAGAGTGGTAAAGGGCCATAATTTTAGAGATGAGGTTGGGGCCAAGTCCTAATTTGGTGGAGAGTTTGCAGTAAGGGGGCCAGGCAATCCTATCGAAAGCCTTTTTGGCATCTAATGATAGGACCATCAGTGGAATATTGTGTCGGCGGGCATACTGGATTAAGTCTAGGGTTTTGATGGTATTATCGCAGGCTTCCCTGCCTGGGACAAAGCCCACGTGGTCGGGGTGGATCAGAGCCGGCAAGAGAAGGTTCAGTCTGCTAGCTATAAGCTTAGCGTAGAGTTTAATGTCAACATTGAGCAGCGATATTGGCCGGTAGCTACCACAGACCGTGGGATCTTTGCCCGGCTTCGGGATGACCGCGATGTGGGCTAAAGTGGATTGGGTGGGGAAAGGGGTTCCTTCCGAAATATAATTAAAGGCTTTGAGCAGTACTGGGGAGAGGATGTCCTGGAAAATTTTAAAGAATTTACTGGTGAAGCCGTCTGGTCCGGGGCTCTTCCCACCCGGCAGGTTTTTAATAGCCAAGTCGAGCTCTTGGGGGTGGAAGGGAGCCCTCCAGTGTCAAAAATGGAAATCAGGGGAAAGGCGGTCCGAGAATGGATTCAGGGGAGAGCTGGGGGAGGGGCTAGAAAGGTCAGGGAGATCATAGAGGTTTCGAGTAAAAGGAGAGAAAAATGCCTTATGTCCTTGGTGGTGTGAACCAAAAGAATCTTTTGGGTTTTTGATATTTTAGATTATGAAGCGGGCAACCTGACGCAAAGAGCTCTGGCGAGAATTTTTACCACTTTTATTTCCATATTCGTAGAAACGACTCCTGCCAACTTGCGGGTAGCGTCTCCAAAAAAGATTCCAGTAACCTTTCACTTCAGATCTGGTGGCATGGAGCTCTAGGGGGTCTCCGCTGAAAGGGCCCGCTTGTGCTCAATCTCAAGAGCTTGAATTTTTTGTAAGGCACATTTAAGCTTGTATGCTCTCTCCCTCTTCAGACGCGAACCATGCCTAATCAGAACTCCTCTTACAACACATTTTAGCGCCTCCCACTGCAGAATTGGGGAGGTTGTGTCCATGGAGAAATGCTCTATGATTTTCCGGAGGTCCAGGACACATACGGAGTCTAACAGGAGAGATTCATTAAGTCTCCAGGACCATATTGGCCTGGTCAACGCCGGGACAGAGAGAGAGCAGTACACTGGGGCGTAGTCGGACCATAAGATGCTGCCGATGGATGTAGAGAGTAGCCACGGAAGAATGTCGTGTGAAAGCATGACATAATCCAGCCGGCTGTATGAGGTGTGGGGCGCGGAATAAAAACTATATTCCCTGTCCCCAGGATGTTGAATTCTCCAGGCATCGCACAGCTGGAGTTGCCTAAGGGCTTTTTTTTTAAATAATTTTATGGAGCGATATGGTATGGAGGATTTCCCGGGGGGAGTTGTCAAAGTGTCGGTCCAGGGTGAGAAATTGGAAGTCCCACAACAGACGACGTGTCCCCTTTTGGGACCAGAAGTGTCTTTTTCGAGGAGGGTTTGGAAGAAAGAGGCCTGGCCCGAGTTAGGTGCGTAAGCATTAATGAGGGTAAAGGGTTGGCCTGCAATTGTGAGGGAGAGAATAAGATACCGTGCATGGGGGTCTACCTGACAGTCAGTAACCTGGTGAGCCAGCGATTTGTGAATCGCAATGGCGACCCCCCTGGACTCCCGGCAATTGGCAAAATGCCAATGAGTGTAGTATTTGTTGCGTATGAGGGGGGAGTGACCTGATTTGAAATGTGTTTCTTGGAAGCAAATGATCTGTACCTTACGTCGATGGAAGTGGTAAAGTATCTGTGCCCTCTTCTCTGGAGTGTTTTAAGCCTCGCTTGAAGGAAGCAAGGTCATTCCGCCATGGGGGGGTGGCAACGGAGCTGATGATCTGGAGTCAAGGCGGCCAGGAGAGATCGCCAGGCACACCCCCGGTCCTAAGGGAAGAGGAAGGGAGGAAGGGGGAGGTAAAATGGGAGAAAGAAAAAAACCAAGCAACTCCGACTAAGTATGGCGGAGAGATATTAGAACAGTAATTAAGTACAACGTCGGTGATAAAGGCTAGAAATAGGACTAAGAAAGTCGTGAGTCCCGGAAGCCCAATCAAGGCCACCGCGGGACCTGGCCCTATTGGGGGAACATAGTAAACAAGCATTGCATACACACAAAACGAGCTCCAATTTGACAGGAGAATATAGGTGCTGGAACCAGCATTAGGCTGTGTTTCGCATGACACCATGCATCGAGCATAGCTATATAGAACGGCGCAACGTCCGCCGATGACCCGCGTAAGGCTATGACAGGGGGCAAGCCCCCAAAGGCCCGTGATGCATGCTGACCTGCGGAACCACAGCAAAGACAATGAGCAACAAACCTAAACATAAAGTTCTGCCTAGCAAAGCATATTGGCAGTATGAGGGCCTTAATGACCGGATAAGGCACGAACCTAAGCACTCAAATCTAGAACTGTGGCTGATGACTCCCGAGTAAGTGTCAGGGAGGGGAGAAAACAAGGGGTATCACCCCAACAACCAGTCCCAACTAATGACTGGAAGAGAGAAAAATAAAGGTGAAGTTCCTCACAGCACCGTGTCAACCCGGGTTGGAGAGAGAGGAAGAATTGGAGCGATTTCTCCGACGCCGACAAGATCCTCTGGGGGGTAGACCTGTGGGACGGGGACCTTCCTGGTGAGGGCCTTTGGAGGAGGAAGACGACAGCGACGGCCAGGGAGGGAGAGTTACCTCCACAATGTCCATTTCTTTTAAGAATGCCGGAATATCTGTTGGAGACCGGAGAACAATGGTTTTGTCACCCTTGCGAACCATCAGGGAAAAAGGAAAACCCCATCTATATAGGATGCCTCTATCCTTTAGGATCTCCAGAATGGACTTCAGGGCCGCCCGCTGTGCTAGCGTGTGTCTGGACAAGTCCTGCAGTAGTAAGATTGGAGAGTCTTTGTATAGGAGTTTGCAGCGCTGCCTAGCCTGCCGTAGAATATCTTCCTTGATGGCATAGAAGTGTATCCGGCAGATGACATCTCGGGGCCGTCGGGGGCCCAAGGCTGCAGGTCGTAAGGCTCTATGTGCCCTGTCAATTTCAATGTGGGCATTGGGCGCCCTACCCAGAAGCTCGTTGAAGATAGAGGTCAAAACAGGGTAAAGATCAGCAGGAGCCACCGATTCGGTAGTCCTCGGATTCTCAAGTTGTTGCGTCTACTTCTATTTTTCATTTTCACCAGTTGTTGCTGGGAAAGTGAAGGCTGCTGAAATGGCATTTGAGAGGTAGTTGGAGAGACTGAATGGAAGCCTCTGAGGAGACTTGTGCATGTTCTAGGGTATCTAATTTGGAAGAAACGACTTTCAGGTCAGAGCGAAATTGTGCGAACTCCTGCTTGCATTCGTCCATGGCCCGTCTGACTATTGAGGAGATGTCGGATTTGGTCGACAGATTGTTATTTAAATTGCGGAGGCCGACAGCGACACTGGCCTATCATATCCTCCAGTGGGGCAGCAGCAACCGGGGGGTGTGAGGTTGTGCTAGGGCCCCGGAGGGAGCAGTGGTGGGAGGAGACAATGTTGAGGGTCTGAGGATCGGGGGAGTCCCATCAAGGCTGTATGGTTGCGAGGGGATCACATCGGCAGTCGCTCCAGGAGGAATATTGCAGCCTGGTTGAGGAAGATGGGGGGCAATTGAGGGGAAGGGGCTGAGAGAACGCCACTGGGCTGTCGCAGGTAAGGTGGTTCACCCCACGAAGAGCCTGAGGACCACGGTGGTGATGTTCCCCCTCCTAGGGTTTGGATGTTGTGCCATGCTGTAGAGAAAGCCGGGTTTTGTAAGGGCAATTGCGTGGCAGCATTCCCAGAGGACTGCAATTGTGCATTCTCTATGTGCAGGTTGGTGGATTGCGTAGGTCCCATTGGTAGTTGTGAGGAATCCAGGGTTCCATCTTGTGGGGTTTGAGATTGCAGGGTCTCCGCTGTTGAACTCTGTAATTGTAGGGATCCCACCGATGTACGGTGCAGCTGTGGGGATCCCGCTGGTAGTGCCTGTGGTTGCAGAGTCCCTGCTTGTGGGATTTGTAATTGCAGTGTCCCTGTTTGCGGGTTTTGGAGCTGCAGCATCCCTGCTTGTGTGTCTTGTAGATTCAGAGTCCCTACTTGCGGGTTCAGTAATTGCAGTGGCCCTGCATGCGGATTTTGAAGATGCAGAGTCCCTGGTTGCGGGTGTTGTAATTGCAGAGTCCCTGGTTGCGGGTGTTGTAATTGCAGAGTCCCTGGTTGCGGGATATGTAATTGCAGAGTCCCTGGTTGCGGATTTGTAGTTGCAGATTCCCTGGTTGCGGATTTTGTAATTGCAGAGTCCCTGCTTGCGGGTTTTGTAATTGCAGAGTCCCTGGCTGCGGGTTTTGTACTGGTTGCGAGTTTTGTCATTGCAGAGTACCTGGTTGCGGATTTTGTAATTGCAGAGTCCCTGGTTGTGGATTTTGTAATTGCAGAGTCCCTGGTTGCGGGGTTATTAATTGCAAAGTCCCTGCTTGCAGGGTTAGTAATTGCAGAGTCCCTGCTTGCGGGTTTAGAAATTGCAGAGTCCCATTTTGCAGGTTTTGTAACTGTAGCGATCCTGCTTGCGGGTTTTGTAGGTGCAGGGTTCCCACTTGTGGATTTGGAAATAATAAAATTCCGGCGTGTGGGTTTTGCCGTGGCGGGGATCCCGAAGGGGGGATATGTAATTGCAGAGTGCCGGCTTGTTGTTGCGGGGAACCCCGTGGAGAATCAGAGGCAGGTTTTTTTAATCAAAACTGTAATTGCCCAACTACCGTGACAAAGTAACCTCAATTTAGATGGGGACCTACACTGACATTTTACCTCTCTCTGTGTCTGTTCAGACCTCAACATTTTCGGGGAGAGAGATCCCAGCTACACTCTGCTCTGATTAAAAACAGTCTATGTGGATGGGTGGAGTACATAATCAAAATAGAGCTCCACTGTCGCTTTAATCAGTTGTTCGATCGGGGCACCAAGAGTACCCCCACAATCTTAAAATGTCGACCTATCCTATATAGTGTAGGCTATCAGTTTTCTCACCCTGGAAAAAATTAATTTCTTGTTCAGGATTTATTACTGAGTGGGACCCCCTCCAAGTGCAGACAATGGGATTATTATGTTCACCAGGGGCACAAAGCATTTATTGTGGATGCCGAAAAATCCCAAAACCTCCTCTGTACACATGAGACAAAGACAATAAAAACATTTACATGTCTCATAGGTCCAAAATATTTCCCCAGTTACATAGCGTCCAGTAAACAAAGGATTATGGGACAGAAGGACTAACAAAGAAATTTCCACATGCTATAATAAGTCTTAATTTACAAGAATATTAGTGTGTCATTGTTGAGTTAAAAGGGCCTTGGTATTCAAGGGTTGTTCCTAGCATGCATTCCAGGACCTTCTTAGGATAGTCTTGATTTTACATCACAGTAATATGGGCTATTCCCACCATGGACTTTGATAACTGTGGCCTAGTGACCTTATGCGGTCGCATGGTTCTGCAACTATGTGGCATAGAGCAGGTCACCTGCTAGGGACAGGTCACCGAGGACCTGGTCTCGGTGGGGGAAGCCCACAGTTGTCGGTCACCAACAATAGGTTGCTGACTTTTGTATGTAGTATGGCTGATACCCAGCCATTATGGTCTGGCTTTTCCCGGACCGGCCGTAGTGTGTGTGGGAGGCCATTCCCACGTTCCAGATCCAAGTTTTACTAGGCCAGTAAAATCCTGATCCTACAGGAAAACAGCAGGTGTGGTTTGCTGCCTGGAGCTGGGAGCAGCAGAAGCGCTGAGGATAGGCTCTTACCCCAAAGGCTTGAGGGCAGCCTGAACCAGTGGAGACTGGTGAAGTGAGGGCTGGTGGGGCTGGATGGCAGGTCAGGACCACAGGTTAGTGTTAGGACTCGCTGTGTGTTTAGTTAGTGGCCAGACGGCCTAGGGTTTTGTTTATATGTTTTTTTTTGTTGTATCTGTACTGATTTTGCCTAAGGAATATAACTGGTTGAGGCCAGTTAAAACACAACAGTGTGGCCCGTGTTACCTGTGTGCCAAAACCATTTTACCAAGTACAGTGATCCCAGAGTTAAGCGTGACCTCCAGGACTGTCCAAGATGGCGTCCGAGAGCTAAGCAAGAGCTCGCATACCATTTCAATATGCCATCAAAGTCTGATTGGTGCGGGTTCCATCTCTGGGACCCACAAATATTTCAGGAATAAGCCCCCAAAAGTTACAGAGCAAAATGGAGGGCTGGTCCCACTTGTGCACTACTCTCCATTCTGGGAGACCAGCTCTCCAGCCTGAGCTGAAAATTTTGTGGCCCGCTCTCGAGATAGGTGCGGGTCTCAGAGCAGGGTCCCACACTCGCCCTTTGATGACATTGTCTATTGATATTTCATCAAAGTGCATGGTGGGAACACTCCTTTAAACATTTCTAGCACTATGTCGTCCTCTTCTCAGTGTTAGTATTACTACAAGTGTCAATTTAGGCTGGGTTCACACGGCTTATTTGCAGGGCATAATTACGCCCCGCAATTACGCCGTGGGGACGGGGGCGGGAGCGGGGGGCCGGCACCTCACCGGCCCATAGACTATCGTTACCAGCGGCGCGTATACGCCGCTGGTAATTCACATGTCACTTATCTCCCCCGCGGCAGATTCGCTCAGCAGGGAGAGGAGACGTAATCCATAGTTCTCTATGAGAACCGTGGATTACCGTAATGACTGGGACGTATTCCAGTCGTAATTTGCGCACTCCGGCGCGTAATTCCGGACTGAAATATGTCCTATTTTAAGCCGTGTGAACATGGCCTTAGGATCTTTCGAAGAGCATGGAGATAAATTTTGTCACCCACAAGTCACATTCTTGGTTGCTAAGTAGCAGACCAAATGAACATGAACAACAATTTAGCTGAAATTCTGAAATTCAGTCATAAGGAAACTGTTAAAGGGATTGTCCCAACAAACACATTGGTGACATATCAATAGGATATGCCATCAATGTGTTATAGGTGTAAGTCCCACCTCTGGGACCCACATCTTCAAAACGGCCCTAGAAAGTCTCTGTTTTGAATGTAGAAGTGGACAGAAATATCCCATTGACTTCAATGGGAATTTTGTGGTTAGTCAAGCAAGTAGATCGGATGTACTTCGTAACTCCCATTGAAATTAATGGGACAGTTCTGCCCCCTATGGCCTGTTCTCTCTACTATGGTGTGAGCTGTGCCTGCAGTCCTGTATAGAACGGGGGCCTGGCGCTGCTGAGGGAGGGCCCGCGCTGCGGCTCCGATCACAGCTGTGCTAAGTAAGGTGCATGGACATTATTTACTTACTCTTCCCTATATGCTGTGATCGGAGCAGTCGGGCCCTCCTCTCTCTCCGCCCCCTGGCGGAACGACTAATTAAATCAGTGAGGTCATGCCTAGGGGGCGGGACTTCACTGATTCAAATCCTCTTGGATCCCGGTGTTGGCTAGACGTGGCACAAGCAGAAAGAGAGGAGGGCCCGACTGCTCCCGAAGCACGCAAGAGAAGTAAGAGAATAATTAAGTGTGGCTGCTGCTGCGGCTACCTGTAACTAGGAGTGCGGGCCCTCTCTCAACAGTGACCCGCCACCACCCCGGCTGTATGAGGGAAGGAGGGAGGGGAAAGCTGCTCGCCTCGCCACCTACCTAACTGCTCGCCGGGACACCTCTCTGCCCATCTGGCCACCTACCCGCCCGCCTGCCCACCTACCTAACTGCCTGCCCGCCCCTCTGGCCACCTACCTAACTGCCTGCCCACCCACCTGGCCACCTACCTAACTGCCTGGCCACCTACCTAACTGCCTGCCTGCCCATCTGGCCACCTACCTAACTGACTGCCTGCCCATCTGGCCACATACCTAACTGACTGCCTGCCCATCTGGCCACCTACCTAACTGACTGCCCACCCACCTGGCCACCTACCTAACTGCCTGCCCGCCCATCTGGCCACCTACCTAACTGACTGCCTGCCCATCTGGCCACCTACCTAACTGCCTGCCCATCAGGCCACCTTCCTAATTGCCTGCCCGCCCGGCCACCTACCTAACTGCCCGCCTGGTTACCTAGCCCTGGTTACCTAGCCCTGCTACCTACCTAAGTACCTACTGAACAAATTAAAAAGGAAAGAGCCTAATCCACTAAAGATTAAAAATAAATTTTATTATAACCAATTAAAAATAAATATTGATCAAAACGAGGTAAAATGCAAAAAAAATCACCATGTAATATTTATACATACTAGGCTAATAAATTCTGCATCAGGTATAGAGTAACAGTAATGTAAGTATCTAATAAGTACAAGTCACACAAGTATACTACTCTGAACCAGGTGCAAACCAATCACAAGATAACATGCATAAAATGCTATACAAAACCATAGAATAAATTACCCATTGTTACATGTAGTCAATACACCTTGGATCGCCCCAATGTACGTTTCACCTTAATTGCTTCCTCAAGGGGTATGTACCTAAGTACATGCCTGCCCAGCTACCAACCTAACTGCCTTCCCGTCTGGCTACCTGCCTAACTATCCACCCACCTGGCTACCTACCTAACTACCATTGTATGCCTGGCTAGCTACCTATGGGCACCAAGGAGGGAATTATTACCATTTGGGACACTATGTATGGGGAGTTTGTACATAAGGGGACGGGCACAGGTAGGAAGATGGTATAAAATAGTGAGGAGTCTCAGGTATTTGTGTTGTGAATTCTGCAGGGATGGGTCGTGGCCGAGAAAATTCATCACTGAGGTCTGGAGCGGACGCAGAAGAAAAGGGAACGTGAAAGACTCATCAGACAAGACGTCAACTGTGAGTCACTAAATGTATCTGCACTGTGTACACTTGTATCTACCACTAAATGGTCACTGTATGGCAGTAATATTGATCTTATTGTAATGAATTATATATTCAGTGACAGTATGATGGTATTATTCAGCATCTTTATGGCAGAGATATGAGGTGATGATGTGATGGTATTATATGGTCTTTGCATATTGTTGTTTGGCTATATTGGTCTGGTTTGATCAGTAACATGATAGTGGTGATCATCTGGCAGTATTTGCTGGTCCTTTTATACGGACCTGCACAATACATATAAACTGTACATTTTAAAATCCAACAAGAACTAAATCCAAAAACAATGGCGCAATTGCATTTTTACCGTGGGACGGGGAAATGTGATTGTTGGGGGCGGGGCAGGGGCAGGCTTGGGTGGGGAGGTTGGGTTTCTGAGGGCGGGGTTTGAGGTGGAGGAGGGGGGGCCCAGATGCTTCAGCTGTATGGGGCCCTGAAATTTCTGTTGGCGGCCCTGGGTGTGGGTCCCAGAGGTGGGACACACACCTATCACACATTGTCCTATCTATATGCCATCAATGTGTTTGGTGGGAACACCCCTTTTTAAAGTAAAGAGATTGACTTTGAAACACCTGATTGACTTTGGTTTCCCCTGTCCGATCCTGCACTCGACGTATTGGCGATAAGGTTATTTGTGAATCATCCCATAAGGACCGTAGCAAGTGATTGTTTCAAATTCACCCCCAAATGAAGGGTTGTCCTCTGTTGGACCTTTGTAGCCCATTCTTGTGTTAGAGCTTGGCCCCCTAGAACATTCTCTAGCACCCCAGAGGGCCAGTCCAGCCCTGGCAAAATTGATATGTGCATCGGATTGTATTTAATTTTAGTGTTTTAATTTTTGCCATTTTTCATCTTTCATGGAGTTCTATTATCTTATGACTTTTTTTTTTTTTTTGCAGTCGGATGATTTTCGTTTTCTAAACAAAATGTTTCTAAAATGAAATAATTATTTAAAAAAGAAAATCGCTCTGACTACATTAGCTGTAAATCTGGTGGCAGGACAGCGAAGATAGGTTTAAGGTTACTGTAATTTTTGTTGTTGCATTTAAATTCTTGGCTCGGGAAACCAGAAAGAAATGAGTTATTAATGTTTCTGTTAAAAGACAAAGTGTAGAGAATGAGGGAATTCAGCCAGCGTCAATATTAGTGTTTTGGAACTTTTTACATTTGTGATATCTTTGTTTTTCAAGTTAAATGTTGTTATTTTTGCTTGGTTGGTGTTTTATTAGAGCGGGCTATAGGGCGAGGTAGTGAGGTTTATTCACATATTGTATAATGGGGATTCGTTCATGGAGTCATTTCTGTAGGGACCCACTGAAGAAACTTACCCCACGTATTCCTATGGCTGGAAAAAAACCTACAACACAAACATGGTTTATATGTCCACGCAGAATCCTTTTCTGCTGTTTTTTTAATGTGCTGTAGATTTTACATGCAGCTCAGCTTCTATCCCTCTATCATATAACCCTATATATCACAGAGCTCAGCTTCTCTCCTCTATCATATAACCCTATATATCACAGAGTTCAGCTTCTCTCCTCTATCATATAACCCTATATATCACAGAGCTCAGCTTCTCTCCTCTATCATATAATCCTATATATCACAGAAGCCTCCCATCAGTTTTCTCTCCTCTATCATTAACCCTATATATCACAGAGCTCAGCTCTTCTTCCCCATCATATAATCCTATATATCCCAGAGCTCAGCTCCTCTATCATATAACCCTATATATCACAGAGCTCAGCTCCTCTCCTCTATCATATAACCCTATATATCACAGAGCTCAGCTTCTCTCCTCTATCATATAACCCTATATATCACATAGCTCAGCTCCTCTCCTCTATCATATAACCTATATGTCACAAGTCAGTTTCTCCTCTATCCAATACCCTATATATCACAGAGCTCAGCCCTCTCTTTCTATAAACCCTAAATCCAAAAAGGTCAGTTTTTCTCCCCTATATTTTAAACCATTATCACAGAGGCCCCCCTCTCCTTATATATAACCCTATATATCACAGAGCCGTCTTCCCCATATTAACCTATATATCACAGAGCCACTTCTTTTCCCTTATAATAAACCCCCATTATCACAGGCTCAGTTCTCTTCCTTAATATAACCCATTTTATCACAGAGTTTAGCTTCTTCCTCTTCATATAACCCATATATCAACAGAGCTCAGCTTCTTCCCCTTTTCTTAAACCTATATATCACAGAGCTCGCTTCTCTCCCTTTTTCATTAACCCTAATTTTCACAAATAGTTTCCCCCTCTATCAAAAACCTTATATCACGAGTAGTTCCTCCTCTATATATAACCCTATATATACAGGCTCAGTCCCTCTCCTCTATCATAAAAACCCATAATACAGGTTTAGCTTCTTCCCCTTATCTTAACCCTATATATCACAGAGCTCAGCTTCTTTCCTATATAAACCCTATACCGAGCTCAGCTTTTTTCCCTATTTAACCTATTATCAAGGTCGCTTTCTCCCTGTATGAATAACCCCTATAATCACGATAGCTTTCCTCTACCATAAACCCATATTCAAGGCTCAGTTTCCCCCTTTTACATATAACCCCTTTTAAACACAGGCTCAGCTTTCTCACGATCCTTTTAACCCTATATATCACAGGAAAATCAGCTCCCCTTCTCTACAATTAAAACCTTATCAAGAGCTCAGTTCTTCCCCCTATCTTTTTCCTATATATCAAGATTCAGTTCTCTCCCTTTTCATAAAACCTATTTACAACTCAGCTTCTTCCTCTATATATAACCTATTATCACGAGTCAGCTTCTTTCCCCCTATCATATAACCCATTTCAAAAGTCCTTTTCTCCCATATATAACCCCATATTCACAGACTTCGCTTTCCCCCCTCTATCATTAACCCTATATATCACGAGCTCAGCTTTCTCCTCTATCATATAACCCTATTATCACAGAGCTACTTCTTCCTCTATATAAAAACCCCATAATCAAGAGCCCCGCTTCTCTTTCCCCCTTTAATAACCCAAAATATCAAGAGCCCAGCTTCTCTCCCCTATTATAAACCCCAAAATTCCAGGCAGCTTTTCCTTTCCTTTCCCATATATCGGCTATTCTTCCCCTTTAATAACCCCTTATCCAGAGTTTTGCCCCCTTTCATAAAAAACCAAATTTATAATCACGAGCTGCTTTTCCTCAACATATAACCCTCTATATCCAAAAAAAGAAAAATTCCTCCCCTTTTAATTTTAAACCCCTATAAAATCTAGCTTATCCCTTCCTTTTATCCCCATTTACGAGCTCAGTTCCTCCTCATCAATTTTTTCCCCATATATCACAGACTAGCTTTTTTCTATAAATAACCCATATATCAAGAGTCAGCTTCTCTTCTTAAAAACCCCTATTACATAGATTTTCGTTTCCTCGTCTACTATGAAAATACGCTGGCAGGGAAACTTGCCAGGCGAGCGTAATAGACGCTTGCCTGGGTGGGAGGGGGGGGATGCTTTGTGTGGCAATTTCTTCGCTGGCTGCTTGCATATAAACAGGTCTCACCAGATAGTACTCCCCCGGGCCTTGTGTGCATAAAGTGGCGCGAGACATTGTCAGACGCTGATCACGGAGCTTTTTGTAAAATTCCTCTATTCTCGCCATCATGTGACCATCGCCTCCGGTGAGTCAGTGAGGAGGAACAAAAAAAAAAAAAGGAGAGAAAACCATAAAAAAACCCTGTGTCTGCTTCGTAATTTTAGTATTTGAGAGTATAAAGCCGCTGTGTACGGTAAGGCACCTACGGTACTGGCTTTATGGGTGAGCCCAGCTTTCAGTGTTTCCTAGCAACATCAAATCATTATTCCCTCCGAGTGAGTCACATTGCCATTCAAGTCACTTCCTAAAGGGCTCTGCTCACTTTCAGTTGTTATATATTTAACAGAGTCAATTGTCGATGATTTGCAGTAAAAATAGCAGTTTTGTTACAGAACGCTTCCGCCCAGGATTACTTCTGACATTTGAAGCTCTGCAGCAGTAGTAATTGCAGGCAGTGTAAACTCAGGGTAATCGTTCTGAAATATCCTAAGGGACAACCATCACCTAGAATTCAGAAGAATGTCATAGAACTACCCCAACTAGTGCTTTGGTGCCCACAGCAAGGATAGCTCCCATTTTCTTCTTGTCTGTTTTCCGGGGAAAGACCGCTTTGACCTGGTTCAGCTGATGGAAGTTCCCTTTTTCCGCAAGATTCCCCCCCCTTAGAAGAAAGCTTGCTGCACTATTTTTTCACTTAAAGGGTTGTCTCACTACAAGGATTGCTTTTTATGTTAAAGATCTTTCAAAAACAAGTCATTTTGCAAGATATGTCCATTAACAGTGTTCTACCTATTCCTAGATATCCCCTCTTGTATGGGCTGCGTCAGCTTCTCAGGTCGCTATAGCTACAGACCTGTCCAATCTTGCCTCATTGGCTGCAGGCACTGGTCGCTATAGCTACAGACCTGGTGTCCTCTGCAGCTCATCACTGCAGGTCAGTAGAAGCCAGTAGAGTCAGTAAACACACCCCTGACTTCAGAAATGAAACTGAGAAAACAGGACTAAGGTAAGATGAATCAATGAAGTGAAACAACCCCTTTAAATGGAAACCTGACAGACCCCATTGTAGTCAACAGGATCCATCGGCTGCCGCTGGTGTTCATTGTAGAACAGATCCGATTCCACCTCTGTCACAGTGGTTGCAACACCAGCACTTCCCTACAGATCAGACTGGATTTATGTGCAGCATTGTCCCAATTATTGATATAG
This sequence comes from Phyllomedusa bahiana, assembly GCA_025379985.1. Classification (NCBI taxonomy): domain Eukaryota; kingdom Metazoa; phylum Chordata; class Amphibia; order Anura; family Hylidae; genus Phyllomedusa; species Phyllomedusa bahiana. The sequence goes on from JAODAL010027781.1 coordinate 28,736, forward strand.
ATACCATGTAGAAAGTATTTGATGCAATTTTTTTCTTGCATTGCTCTTGATGTTAGTAACTACAAATAAACAGGTGCGTAGCTATTGGGGGTGCACAGGTAGCAGTCGCTACCGGGCCCCACAGTCTAAGGGGCCCCAAAAGCTCTTTTGCCACAGCATTGTCAATGGCATATGGTAACTGAGGGTCCCCATTTCCCTATTTACACTAGGTCCCAGAAAGTTCAAGTTACTCCTCTACAAATAACATACATCAAAAGACAACAAATAAGATAAATGTTAAGAATACATGATTTAAAATATATTGCAAGATATGATTGTGCTGTAAGATAGGACAAAAACGTACATTAGCAGTATCTACCACGTACCTAGAGCAGTAAACAAGTGAGCAAGAATATAGAAACCTACACAATGTGCTCAAACAAGCATTATAAGTAGTAACAAACAGAAAAGCACAAATATAGTGCTAACAAATATAAAGGCAAAAACACAGACCATATACAGTATGTATACCCCAATATACGTTTTTTTCTAATGGTATTTAGGTTTGAAATAAAGGGTGGGACTTATGCAAAACACATGGGCGCAGCATAAACTTTTGGCCTGAACCCCAGTTCAAATAGTTTTTAAAGGGGGGTTGTCTCATCTCAAAGTTTCTGGGATGCATGAATGAAATAATTCTGCTTTTGCTCTTCACTTCCGGGCAAGTGTCTAAAATTGCTTATGAGTCCATGTACAGACTTCTCTTTTTTAGTCTAGTTTTAAATAAATTACCGTCTTTGGGCCCTGAAATTTTCTGAGCTAATGAAAAACCCTGGAAATTTACTGCTTTTTCTGAAAGATCAGTAACAAACAAGCTCTCCACGTCGGGATTTCTGCGCTCCCCATTTTCTACCTGGTGGAGATTTCCTTTCCCCATCAATAGAACGAACAGCAAGGGAAAAGAATTTCACGGGGTCGTCACTTGGGAAAACAAAAAGCCCTCAGAAGTGAAAAAATTTTTGTAGCTCCTTAACAAAAAAAGATGAACAAAAAAATAATTTTTGGAAAAACGTTTTAATTTTGGTTCCCACATTTTGAAACAAAATTTTTTTTTTTTTTTTAAACATGTTTTATTAAGGGAAAGACACTGTAACAATCATGTAGACATAACAGAGAGCTATAAATGCACCAGTTTTAAAATTTTCCCCAAAAAAAAGTCACCAAAAAACAATAGTAAGTGCAATTCACCTTTCAAACATGGAAACAGTGATCCCCGGTCAAACTCCCATATTTTTTAAAAATTTTCTCCCATCCTTTTAAGGTACCAACCCCCCCCCCCCAACTGGTCCCCAAAGGTGCACGGAACCCCCCTTTTAATCCCCGACACCCAAATTTCCCCTAATTTCCTTTCAGTTGCTCTTTAAGTTTTTTTCAGTGATTTGAATGGTTTTCTTCATGTTTTAATTTCATTGGTTTGACTTTTTTGGGGAAATAAAAGATTCCATTTCTCAAACCCCCTGCTTCTGCATCTCTATTTTTACCCCCTGGGTTTCTCTAGTGAGAATTTGGGGCGAAGGCTTTTGTAAGTTTGGATGGAAGGAACGAGTTGTCTTCCATCCTTAAATGGGCACTTCTTCCCGCCGTAGTTACGGGACTCCTTTATTGTAACAAGGGTTCTCCCCGGCGACTCCTCCGAAATCGCTTCAGTAGCGTAGTGAAATAACACCCTTTGCGGGGTCAGGGAAAGAACACTCCAGTGTCATCAGTATTTTTTAACTTGGCCAAAACCCTGTTGATACCAAGGACTTTGCCACAACAGAAAAGGGGGTCAGCCCCCAGCCCACTTGGGCATCCCGTGGATGAGTGGCCTTTTTGGTCCTGGGGATAGTAAAGGCATTTGGCTTTGTGTGGACCTAAAAGGAAACTCTGCCATTCTCGCTAACTAAGCTTTATGTACTATTTGAAAACCCCTTTTTAAATTTTTTTTTTGTGAGGTAACTCATTTTCGCCATCCGTCCTCCCAACACCCAAAGGGAGCTTTGACTCCACCTTCCTGCCTTTTTTGAAAAAAAGGAGTAAACCCTAACGAACCCCCTTACTCCCCTTTTCTTTTGAGCTCACAAATTCCGTCGTTCTCCCAGTGACGTAAATAGACTTTTGCCCCCGAAAGTTCAATTGCATGTTTAAAGATCTATATCACCCCAAGGGAAATTTTTTAATTTCCCTACCCCTTTTAATAAGGAACCCGGGGGGTTCGACGCAGGCCCCCCAAGACCCGGGACTCCCCTCCCTTTCCCCACTTTGGGTTTTTTTCCCTACCGAGGGGAAATGAAAAAGGGGCCCCAAAAGGGGGATTTTGGGAAAAAATAAGGGCCTTTAAAATGTTTCAAGTGCCCCGTGTCTTTCGTAGGGTACGCACCGACCCCTTTTAAAAAATCTCAACTGTAAATCCCAGTAGTGCCACCGACACCCCCTGGTATGAGCTGTGTTTCTATTCTGTGTTGGAAAAAAAATCCAGCCACTATCCAGTCCCTCACATGTCCCACTTTAAAACCCAAAATTTGTAAGTCAAAATTTTTGGGGAAACTGCCCCCCCCTGACCTTTTTTCATAGACTTTCTCATAACTTATGCGGCCCTCTTGCCTTTCCAGATGAACTTCGAGAAGGCCGCCGTAGCCTATTAAAGTCCGCTTTTTTCAGCAAAAGGGTATGTTCTGCAAGGATAAAGAAGTCTCCAAAGCTTATAAACTTGATCAATTTGGATCCCCCTGTGTAAAAAAGGAAAATCCCCTCCCCCTTTTCCATTCCCGCTTTGATTTTTGGACAGGGGTGGATAGAAAAGTTGATATACCGGGTTTTTCCCCTTTTGACCAATCTAATCCCTAATATGTAGGGGGGGAAAGCACTACCCACCTCCACTGTATGAGTGAATACGTTTAAACGGGCCCCAGCGCCAAAATTGGCTTTTTACTCATTTTTTTTAAAACCTGAGAATTCTCCAATTTGGGAGGACCTCCAGCACCCCTTTAAGTGGCCACGGGTCATTCATGAATTGAGGAACGTCGCAAAACATACCAACTATTTCCCCTGGGCCCCTGATATCCCCTAAATGTGCCGAGTCTGATAAATGTTGCGCCAGTGGTCGGGGGCAATTCAAAAAGCATCGGATGGGGGAAACCCTTCCTTTGTTCCCTTTGTAACCCCGATGGGGGAAGAGATAAACCCCAGATTTTTCCCTCGCTTGGGGAAAATTGTACATGCCAAAGGTTTCCTGAAATTTCCTATAAAACCCATTTTGGCCCCAAAAACCAAATTTGCCACCTCCGTTTTATTTTATAAGGCTTTCTCATGTCTTTATCAATAAGGTGCGGTTTTTTCCCTCCTGAGCTCTCGTCAATATAATCTGTACTGTCAAAACTTCCTGATGTTTTTTTACCGGTCTTCCCTTAATAAACCCCATTTGATGAGGCCTTTTTTTCTTTGGCTTTTTAGATGCCAACCTTTTGCTTGATTCGATTAATTTTGATGCCCCTGGTTTATCAAGGAGGGGGCGGGGGGGGGGGATGTGGGGTGGGGATCTCTGCTTTCTTAAAATAACCCCCTTGAGAAAGCTTTTCCCCCCAGGAAGCCCCTAGTATCTCTCATAAACCTTCCTAATTTTGAGCCTACTCTTTGTCAGCATTTTGTAAAATCACTGACCCCGTGGGGGCCCGAGTTTTTACCCGGAGGAAATTCCTGATGGGGCCCTAGCCCCCCCACTAACGTTTATTAAATGTCCCTTCTTCATGGGAAGCTTCTGAATTTTAATTTTTTTCCAGAAAAGCACCCCTTTAGATATATCACACTTTTATGGGAGTAAAGTTGCCCTGTAAATTTCTTCAGAATTTTATGACTGTTTTGGGATCTCTCAAAACCACTCCTGAGCCGTCCTTCACCCCATAATGTTGGTCTGCCCTCCCCTATCCTTACCAGGTTTGCTAGGACTTTCCCCTTTTTGCTAGATTAAATAAGGAAATTCGATGATCGTTGTATAAGAATCTATGTTTTTTGCAAAAATAAAAAACACCCCGGGCCCTGTCCCCCTCCCTTTTGTTACCTCTGAGGGGTTTTCTAAAAAAGGTTTAGGAGTTTCTTGGGGAAATAGTGTAATTTTCGTGTTTCCCTATTTCCTTTTCGGGGCCATTTGCCAAAATTCTATCTTAATACTGTTCCCTGTGTCCCAGAAAACCCGGGGGTAGTTGTAGGGACGTCATTATCCTGCAAAACCCCTCCACCAGCCCCTCAGGAGCTCCTGAAATGGTCGTCTCCTGTAAGAGCACTTGGAAACGCCAAAATAGTCGACCCTTTTGGGATGCAATCCCTCAGGACGAAAGCATGGCCCCCAGATCACCAATCCCTATCTCTATATTCCCCACCTGACCTAAAAGGTGACGTTGGCCAGAAAATAATCCATCGGACCAGGAAAAAAGGGGGCGTGGGAGAAAAGGGGTTCTGCCTTTCCGGGGGTTCAACAGCCTCCACACTCCCCCCAAGCCCAAAGAGTCACAGAGACCGCTAATCAACTTTTGCCTTCTTTCCGCATTCCCTCTGAGAGCCCGAACGTTTTCGTCCTCCTTTCATCCATGACGCTATTGAAGTCCCCCCCCTATAGGATGTTGTTGCACTGCCTTAAAATATTAGTACCCAAGGTTTTAAAGAATTCTTTATCCGAGCATTAGGCGCATAGACTTGAAAAGATTAACCTCCTGCTGAGGTCCCATTACTTTTTTCAATACTCTACCCCCCCTTTGTCAGATTTTTGAGATGAATTTGTATGGGGTATTCTTTTAAATAGCATAAGCAACCCGCCTTCCCCCTTCACTGCTCAGCCCCTCACCTCACCTACCCACATTTTTTTAATGCGATCAAATCTTTCTCTTCTAATGGTTTCCTTAATTTTGGCAAAGTCCGGTCTTTGTTTTTTTTAGATGTCGTAGAAAACCCTAGTTCTTTTTTGGGGGGGCCAAAACCCCTTTAAAGTTCCAAATTAATACCATTATCTATGGAACCTTGTCTCTCCCTCTCTCCCCGTTTACGAGAACCCCCTGCACACCTTTTTCCCTCCCCCCCAGAACAAAACCTATAACTGAAAACCTCCAAAACCCAAAAAGAATCCCTCCTCTCTCCTTGGCTTCTCTTTTTTCCACAAGGGGTTTTCCCCAAGTGAATCCCTAAACCCCGGATTCTCCCCACCCCCCTTCGCCCGCCACGCCCCCTCCCCCCCCCGATTTATGGCTTTAATTGCTTCCCAGTATTGCCAACATTGGCTCCCCCCAACTTTACAAATCTCCACAGGGGTTTGGGATCCCTGCTCCACATGTCCAACCCCCCCCCTCCCCCCGGGGGCTCATTTCTAACAATGCAAACGGGACAACTTTCTAACAGATAATCCCAAATAGGTCCCAGAGAAGAAGAAAAAAACCTGATGGTACATAAAAGTAAATTTTTTCGGGGCCGGGAAAGACCCGAGTGATACTGGGGTATCAGTCCTGGGTAGACCTGGGGTGCTAGTTTGCGCTGGTCCCCCTCCATGTATTTTTTTTTCCTCTGGCCTTTTGAAAACGTTTTGCCGGGGTAACTTTCCAGGAACTTCTCTGCCTCCTCCCGGGGTATACAGGCACAGGTGGCCCTTTCTGGGGGTATTCCAGCTTGCGGGAAACGGGGATTGAAACGGATTTGCCGTTTTCTAGGGCTGGCAAAAATTCGAAACAACTTCCTCTTTCTGGAACCTCTATGGAATTCCCGCAAAAATTAGGAGCTTATCCCTTTATAAATCAAGGCATTTTAGCGCCCTGTGGCTTGTAGTAATTGAATTTCTCAAGGGATCTAAGTATTTTACTATGAGTCTGGGTTTATCTGGGTCCCCCTTGGTAGTGGTGTTTTTTTGGGGGGGCCTTCCTATGCGCTCTTTCCCCCCTTTAAGGGTTGGCAGTTCATGTGTTGGGAATTTCGGTGGCACAGATTTTATGCAGATTTTTCAAAAGGTAGTCTGCTTGGCCAAAAATCCGCAAATTGTTCCGCGGGACCTTTTTCCAGGTCCTCGACCCTTTTTTTTTGGAGGGAACTCTTTTTGTCTGGCCAAACTCTCTGTGTTCCTCCCTGCATGTCCCTTTTCCCCTACATTTACCCGTTTTCCAAGTCCCCAATTGTAGGTGTGATTGGTATCCTTATGCATGGCGCCTGCGGGCCGTCACTGCAGCCTTTTACTGAGGGGGAAATGTCTTCAAAAGATCCCTTAATCAGGAGCCAATAGTTTTGCAACACCCCCCGCCTGGTTTTTTTAAAAATATTTCAGCCCGGAATTTTTCCCGGCCTCCCCGGGAACAAAGGGTTTTGCTGCCCCTCCTCTGTTTCCTGTGAGGGTGAATTGCTCCCGGGTTCTTAGGGAGTTGGTTGCTCGGCCTGAATACCGCGTGGGTCCCCTTGGTGCTGCCCTTTTCCCCCGGGCTGGGGGGGGGGGAACGCTGGGTGGGGGGTGGGGGGGTTTCCCGCGGCCCGGGGGTCCCGGAGCCGCGTGGTTTGGCTCGGCCCCCCCCACTTGGTGACGGCCGGCAGGGCCATGGGCCGCTGTCACAAACGGCTCCCCCTTCTTCCGGAATCCCCGCTCCCGACCCCCGGGGTGTGACGGGGTGAAAAGGCACTTTAAAAATCCGTTTTTATTTTGCAGGGATGCTGCGGGAAAGCCTTTTTTCGGGCGGGGCTGTGCGGGACTCGACGCTGCCTTTCCCCACATCGTCCCGGAACCGGGGGTTTTCGAAAACTATTCTTTTTAGTGAGACAACCCCTTTTAAACGTGTAGAATGCCCAAAAGTATAGCCTGTCCTTCTGCAGGTCATCATACAGGCGCAATGTAGAGCCAATACCAAAGTCTGCCAGGGGACCACCTTTACCCGGTCGGCTGTTTTTCGCAGGTCATACATAAACGGCCCCCGTGGTAAAATTTTTTTTTTGGAGGCAATATCCCCAAAACCCCAAATCTGGCTCAGGCACCACCTTTCCCCGGTCTGGCGTTTTCTCAGGCATACATACAGGGGGTGTAGACCAAAAACCACAAAACTGGTCAGGCAACCTTTACCCGGTCTGGGGTTTTCGAGGGGTTAAAAAGGGGTGTGAGTAAATTTGGTGGTTTTGGTTGGGTGTTTTTGGGTATTTAATGGGTGGGAATAAAATTGGCTGGGGCAATTTTGGTTGGTTTCGGGTTTTGGAGTGTAGGAATTTAAAGGGGAGGGATTTTTGGGGTGTTTTATTTGGAAAATTAGGATGAAGAAAAAAAGTTGTGGGGTTTTTTTTTGGGTTTTTAGATCTCGGGGGGGGGGGGTTTGGTTTTTTAATTTTGTTAGAGGGGAAAAAAAGGGGGGGGGGGGGGGGGGGGGGGGGGGAAAAAAAGAAAGGAAAAATTTTGGGGAAAGGGGGAGAGTGGGCCCCCCGTAGGAATTCACAAAACAAGCACCCTTCTTTTTAAACCTCCCTTAAGACAAATTCCTCATGTATCTCAACTTATTTTTAGTCAAGCTCAAAAGCTTTGAAAAAGGGGGCCCCTTTTGCTACAATGTGAAATCACAATTGATGTAACATATAGTCCCTAGTTCCTGGGATGTTAAAAAAAAAAAAAAAAAATCATAATTGCTTCTCTTACCACTCCAGACTCTGGTCCCCCCCCCCCCACATAGGGTCAACTTTAATTTTTCCCCCGGGGCCCCAAAACAAAATCATAAAAAGACCCCCAAAATACCAGTACCATTTATAATACTGGGGTCTTCTTATGTGGCAAAGGGGCCCCCCCCCAGGGTTTAAAAGGGGGTTGTCTCCCTAAGAGTTTTGGGGGTGGGGATGAATGAAAATTTCCTGCACTTCCTGGTTCAGCTGACTTAATTTTTTCATCAGCTCCAGGTGTATTCAACTCTGTGTTTTCAGTTTATAAATTTGTTCAGATTAGTTCAGAACTTCTCTGAAAATACTACAGGGGTTTTTATCTACCCCAAACAAAAGCCCTAATTAGTGCTGTTTACTTTATATAATCAAGCATTTTACTGCGCCCAGCCAGAGCTGCCCCCGACCGTTTTGTCACATCCCACTTTTATACAACCGGGGGGTTTCATTTTATAAATTATTCAAATTGTTCCTTCCAAAAAAATTACAGATTTTTTTATCTGTTTCCTCAAACAAAAGCCCCTTTTGTGTTTATATAAATCAAGCATTTTACTGCTGCCCAGCACAGAGGCTGCCGCGACCTGTGTGATCACATCACTCACATGGTATATTCAACTCTGTGTTTTCAGTTGATAATTAGTTCAGATTAGTTCAGAAGCTTCTCTGAAACTACTAGCAGGAGTTTTTATCTGATCCCTCAAACAAAAGCCCTAATTAGTGCTGTTTACTTTATATAAATCAAGCATTTTACTGCTGCCCAGCACAGAGGCTGCCGCGACCTGTGTGATCACATCACTCACTGCTATCACATAGAACAAACAGCAGGGGGGAGAGATGTGCACAGGTCGGTTACTGAGGGAGGTGATTAATTCACTTGTATCTCCTTAACAAAAACAGATGAACAAAGCAATATATTTGGAAAATGTCTTTTTTTTGTGTTCACTACAATTTGAAAGCTATTCTTTGTAGCGAGACAACCCCTTTAACAGCCCTGTAGCGACTGCTACCTCTGCACCCACTATAGCTACACCACCGCAGTGAGCCAATACCTGGCTGCCGTGGTCACATGCTGTACATGTGCTTTGCGACTGCTGAGCCCAGTAATTACTTGAGCAATGAACATGATGTCACTTCAAAGGGTACCAGCCGCGGACACTGAACCTCCAGCTGCTCTCAGACAGTTATTGGGGAGAAGTGAGTGCTGTTTATTTTTATTTATTTTAATGTAGTAACAGGCAGTAGGGGAATTTCTGGAAATTGTGGAAAACCCCTGTAAGCTTAAATTAGAGATGGGATTGTTTATCTTTCAAAATGCTGCCCTCATGTTATCAGGAAAGGCAGCCGCCTGAGGAAAAGTTCTTCCCTTTCCTCCTGGATGGTGCACCCCTTCTAGCAATGCCAGTGCCAGGTTATCTTCTACCTTAGGCCAAGCTTATTAGTCGGCTCCTTCTTTCCCAAATTACTTACATTTTTTTTAATTATATAAAAAAAATAGAAAACAATAAATTAATATTTATTATCAACTGAACAAAACAATTACACCTACACTGACTTTTGATTTAAATTTCAGGATGAATATAAAGTTTCTTGAAAATTTTTCTAAATGAACTAAATGAGTCCATCTCTTCCCTTTTAGAGAAAATGCCCAACTTTTGGGGGTGTTTCAGTCCTTTTTGCACAATTTTGCTGTTTCCAAACAAAGAGTTTAATGGCAAAAATCCCAAAGGGTGTTTGGCCCCTGTCGCCAAAATAAATTTGGGATCAATTTGAAATTGGGTTTTAAACAGTCACCTCATCATGCTTTTAAATTTTTAAAATTTGAGACCAAGACAACACCTTACAATTGAGAAAACGTACCTCCCATTGCCAGCCCAAGCGGATGCTCCTCAGACGGAAGTGGCTTGGTGCCAGATTTGTTATAATAATAATAATCTTTTTTTTATATAGCGGGGCAACATATTCCGCAGACTTTAAAATTTTGGGAGGGCGTAGGTACAGACAAAAGACATACATTGCAAAGGGAAAACCCTTACAGATGAGACCAAGGTGTGGGGGCCCCTGCTCGAAAGACTTACAATCTTTTAGGGTGTACGGGTGAGTGAAGGATAGAATTTATGATTTACAAGGGTCCAGCAATAAAATGGGGTTGTTTTATGTAGTTTTGGATGGCCCTCCCACCCAGACAAAATTTGTATACAGATAAGTGCCAAAAACAGTTTTGGTAGAGAGTAGAGGGGGGGGGGGGGGTTCCCATTAGGGTTTTGGAAGGCCGACTGGAAAATGTATTCTCAGGGCCCTTTTAAAGTATGGGTTTGAGTGTACCTGCTCGCCCGCGGGTGCAGTTCCCCGGAACTGGTGTACCAGTGTGAAGCTTGGGATGTGCTGAGAGGTTCGGGCGATTGAGGAATGTAATTGATATCATCAGAGAGCGGAGAGAGCAGATCGGGGTAGAGACAGAGATGAGGGGGGGATGTAGGGAGGAGAGCGTTGTGGAGAGCTTTTGGGAGGTGAGAGTTTATGTTGTATCTGTACTGAATAGGCAGCCGCGCAGTGACTGAACAGGGTAGAGGCACCCGTATAGCAGCTGGAGGGGAAAAACGAGCCTGGCTGCTGCAATTTTAGGACAGTTGGAGGGGAAGAGTTTGCAGAAGGGAGACGAAAAAGCGGGAGTTTTTCAGTAGTCAAAAACGAGAATGAATAAGAGCAACAAGAGATTTGGTTGTTTCACATGGAAACGGAGGATTTGGAGATGTTTTGGATGGGAAAGGGGCAAGAGGGCAAGGGATTTTGGGTATTGGGGTGAAAGGGCAGATCGATTTTAGTAAACCCCAGACGCGGGCCTGCTGCCCAGGAGTTATGGTGGTGCCACATACAGAAACAGAAATAGCAGGGAGAGGTCGGTTGGTGGGATGACTAGAAGTTCAGTTTTAGTAAGGTTTAGTTTAAGTTTACAGGGAGGACATGATGTCAGGGGGACAGCGGACAGACAGCCCACTGGTGTTTTGTAGCAGGGCAGTTGTGATGTCTCGGGAGGAAGTGTATAGTTGAGTGTCATCATCGTAGAGATGGTACTGGAAGCCAAATCTACTGATGGTTTGTCCAATTGGTGCTGTGTACAATGAAAAGAGGAGAGGACCAAGAACAGATCCCCGAGGGACCCCAACAGCAAGAGGAAGAGGAGAGGAGGTAGAACCAGAAAATGAGACACTGAAGGAGCGGTCAGAGAGGTAGGAAGAGAACCAAGAGAGAGCGGTGTCCTGGAGGCCAATGGTGCTGAGCATGCTGAGGAGATGGTGGTGATCAACAGTGTCAAATGCTGCAGAGAGATCCAGAAGAAGCAACAATGAGTAGTTGCCTTGATATTTAGCAGTGAGGAGATCATTGGAGACTTTAGTTAGAGCAGTTTCTGTGGAGTGTAGGGTGCAGAAACCTGATTGTAGAGGATCGAGAAGAGAGTTAGCAGAGAGATAGCGGATTAGTCGAGAGTAGACCAAGCGTTGCAGGAGTATAGAGATGAAGGGCAGGTTAGAGACTGGTCGGTAGTTGGCAGCGCAGGACAGGTCCAGAGAGGGCTTTTTCAGTAAAGGGGTTATAACAGCGTGTTTAAAGGAAGATGGAAAGATCCCAATGGAGAGAGAGAGGTTACAGATTGCAGTTATGTGAGAGAGGACAGCTGGAGAAATAGACTGGATGAAGTGGGAGGGTATGGGGTTGCTAGAGCAGGTCGTGGGGCGCACAGACAGGAGAAGCCTGGACACTTCTTCTTCTGTCTTTGGGTCAAGAGCTGAGAGTAGGCTGGGGGATGGGTTTTGACATAAGATGTTATGCCGGATTCTGTCCATTTTCTCTTTGAAATGAGTGGCCAGGTCTTCAGCACAGAGGTCAGTGACTGGAGTCTGAGCTTTAGGCCTGAGAAGGGAGGGGATGGTGTCAAACAGACGTTTAGGGTTGTTGTGTAAGGTTGAGATGAGGTAGCAGCAGGTAATATTAGAGAGAGTCACAGAAAGCAAAGAAGTGGATGTCCATTGGCTCCATCACACACTGGTGACCGCTTCATTGTAAGCAATGTCCTGCAGAACCGTATGATGAATGCAGCACAACTCTAGGCACGTTTAAGAGTGGTGAGAGGCAACCAAGTGTCACGTCAAACTATTCATAACCATTTACATCAGCGTGGTCTGTGTGCTAGATGGCCTGACCACACCACCAGGCACAGGCATCATCGTTTTGCATGGGCCAGGAGCATCTACACTAAACTCAGTGGTCACTTCCATCTGAGAGCATCCTCCTTGTTGATCATTTGTAAGGTGTTGTCTTGGTCTCATGATGTCAAAATGTTAACAGCAGGATGAGGAGGACTGTTTAAATCCCAATTCAAAGTGATCCCCTAAATTTATCGGGCGATTCGGGGATCAAACACCTGTTGGGAATTTTGCCATAAAGCTCCTTGTTAGAGATCAGCAAGTTGTGCAAAAAGGACTGAAACACTGAACAGTTGGACATGTGCATCTAAAGTTCAGAGATGATCTCATTTAGTTCATTTAAAATTTTTTAGAAATGTTATGTTCATCCTGAAATTTCAACCAAAAGCCAAATATTCCTACCTTTTTGTGAGTAGGGTAGATCATAAAATCTAAATGTAATGTTTATTGCCTTCTTCTTTGCAAAATTTTCCACTGGTTCCTTCAAATCCAATGTATTTAAGTGAACTTGTTGCCAAATCTACAAGTCTGTTTTCTGAAACTGCTGAGTAAGTTTTGATAAGTTTCAACTTAGGAAAAGTACATTTACCACTTGCCACTTTTGCTGGAGGTGATAAAAGTATTTTTGGTGCATTAAGTATAAGGTGTATGATCGACCAATTTCTGTTGTACTATAAAGAGAAGTATGTCTGGTAGTGCTGTAGATTTTGGAAGTCTTTGAGCTACTGCTTGAAGTTCACTGCAGAGATCTTTAGCTGCAATATCTTTGTTGGAAATATGTCCGGAAGACTTCAAATGGACAGCTGGATTTTTGCAATCCCTTATGGTTTGCACCCTAAGCAGCTGCCTAGTACACCTGCAGAGTGTGTAACCATTCAGCAAAGGGTCTCAAATATTTATATGTGAATAATGTGTATATTTTATACTATGTATACCTCTATATATGTGTAGTGTAGAGTAAGGATGTCCATGCACTATATTGGGGTACTGGTTAAGTACCATCAAAATGTACAACCTGCAGCTATTCAGGAATTATGCCAGTGGATTCTGGGTAGGAGACGCGAGGGTTTGCAGAAATATAAGGGCTTGCAATGCTAGGCAGTGTAGTTGGGAGTTGTACAGTTAGGGTATGTTCACACGGTGTATTGCGGCGTGTACAGAACGCGCCGCAGTACATCGTGTGTTTCGGGAGCTCTCGATAATACGCGCGTACCCCCGCGGCGTGGGGGGGAGGGGCCGGCAGCCCGCCGGCCCCATAGACATTCATTACTCGCGGCACGTATTCGCTGCAAATAATTGACATGTCACTTCTCTCCACGTGCGTACAATACGAGCGGGGAGAGGAGGCGTAATCCATAGTTCTATATGAGAGCTATGGATTACCGTAATTATGGGGCGCATTTCCCCGCGTATTAAGTGCAGTACGCTGCCAAATACGTGGCGAAATGCGCCCCAAAATAAGCCGTGTGAACATTCCCTTATAGTGTTTCATGATTACTGTTGTTCCAGTGACACCTGGCCTTAAGGAAAGAGTACTCACAAATTTTACACAGGGAAAAAAGTGAAGCCCGACAGGAGGATACTAAAGCTACTCACCCGAAAAGCCAATCCCAGGTCTGGCATTCCTAAGACTAGGAAGATCACTAGGTAGCTTGGGTAGGCAATTCCTGCTTGGCTGTGACAAGTATTGCACAGGGGGACTGAGGTGCATATGGGGAGTGCACTGAAGGTGAGACCTCTTTCATGACTGAAGTTGATGCATGTGTAATTGGATGCTGTGAAGAATATTGCTGTAAATAAAGCCTGCCAAGACCCTATAACTGCTATGTCTCTGTGGTTCTTCTCTGCTGGGGCACTACAGATCCCAGATCACATTACTATAACACTGCACAGCAGCCTTCTTGGTGCCCCTGTTTTTTTGGCACCTTACATGCCATCTTACATGGAGTTTTGCCATCACTATCCCTCCTGAGGCCAACACTTGTCCACCTGCTGGTGTGGCCCACTGCAAAATTAATAAAATAGTTGTCTACCTAGTTTTATATAAATAAATCATTACTGCTGTTGTAGTAATGTACAGATATTAATAATAATATACAAACTCTCACCTTTGTGAGTACATTTGCTGAAGGCTTCAAAAGAACGATGCAAAAAAATTTGCAAAATTACATTTTTATACAGAGGAGGACATTCATTGCATGTTGTTTTCTTTTTTTTTTTTTAAATTGTCTTTATTTGGACCAGCATATAGAAAATATCTATAGGTATACAACTTAATACATCCATATCACATGATAACATACAAAATGTCTTAAAACATCTGGTTCCATACACCTAGAAAAAAACATATATTTTAACTTTCAGGTACGTCGATGGTCCCCTTTTTTATTTTTTTTATAACTTACTTATTGTAACAAAAACTGCTGAATATAGAAAACTTTACATCCAGAACGCAGTTAGAGAAAAGTTGTACCCAGCAGTGTAATTGATTGCAGAACTTCATCCCTCCCATCCCACCCCACCCCCCCCACCCCCCGTCTCGTTCGGATCCCCCTCCCGCACGCCTCCCACTCCGTCCTCGAGATCCAAAGTTTCTGAATCAATTTGCAGTTGCTCCACCAGTTATTCCCCGCTAGCGAGGTAGTAGTACCTTTGGAAACTCTAATCATATATTTGCTAATACTCCCGGCCACCTTCCTACAGTAGTAACTAGTGATCAAACAGGGGTGCCAGCCCTTCCATTATTGCATGGTCATCTGGTTGGCATGTTGTTTTCTTCAGATTGCTTACTCAAAGCGAGAGTTCTTACAGGATATTCGGGGCCCTTTTCAAGTGAATATCACTGTAAAATCCTGAACAAAGAAATATAACCGGCACTGCTCACGATCATTTAACCAAGTGTACAGCACGAGTGCAGCTCCATCAATGGAAGGTGGTGCTCAGCGAAATACAAACCGTCACGTTTCAATGAGTACAGCAAGAACTGACACATTGAACACCGGGTATTGTGGATCCTTTGGGCCATCGTGAGCATAGATGGTATAGGTATGGAGACCACGTCAAGGAGCAGAGTCTAAGGGACCCCTGGCCTTCACCGGAGCATGCCGCAAGGACAGACGGGCTTAGCTGCAGGGAACCCCCATGTTGTTACCCCTGACATGGCAACTCGCGGTGACAGCCGAAGTGTAGGACAAAGGATACCAGGCACAGGCAGATGACAGAGTTCCAGGCAGGTAACGGACTGGTACAATGGCAGGATACAGCATATACGTAGATACAGGAACATAGGTAACTGGAACAACAGCCAGGACACTACGGGGTTAAACGTTAGTCTGGAACATGGGTCCTAGGCAAGTAGCTGACTGGCATGATGGCAGGTAACAGCAGAATCAGGAACCCGGGTACCAGGCTGACAGGACGGCAGATAACAGCAGAATCAGGAGCAGACAGGCATAACAACCGTTAACCGCAGGAACGCAGAGGTCAGGAGCTCAGATGGACATTAATGAACTGACCAGGAAGTTCCTTAAAGGGGTTGTCTCGCTACAAAGAATAGCTTTCAAATTGTAGGGAACTCAAAATAAAGACATTTTCCAAATATATTGCTTTGTTCCTCTGTTTTCCCTAAGGAGATACAAGTGAATTTATGACCTCCCTGGCTATTTCAGTTCCCTCAGTAACCGACCTGTAAACAATTCTCCCCCTGCTGTTTGTTCAATGAGATAACAGTGAGTGACTTCATCACACAGGTCACTGCAGTATCCCTGCTGCTGAGCAGTAAAAAGCTTGATTTATGTAACATAAACAGAACTGTAATTAGGGCTTTTGTTTTGGGGATCAGATAAAGCCTTCTGAGAGCAGTTTGAAAAGCTGCTTAGCTAATCTGATCTAATTAGCAACTGAAAGCACAGATCATGGAGCTGTATGCAAATGAGTCAGTCTGAACCAGGAAGTGACAGAGTATTTCATTCATGCATTCTGTGAAACTCTGTAGGGAGACAACTCCTTTAAATCACAGGAGGTCCTAGGTCATTGGACAGGTAATTGGGACACTCTCCCTTTATATCCAGACCAGCGGGTGCACATGCAGACACAGACTGGAACACAGGCAGGAGCAGAGGCGAGGACAGGTGAGTGCACAGCAACAAGGGAGACAGCAGGGACCAGGACAGAAACAGGAATGCAGCAAGGACAAGACCGTGTCAGCTGCCAAGAATGGGGACCACGACACATAGATCAATCCATCATGGTGAATAAAAGTCCTTCCAGCCGCTCACCCATGTATCCAAGGTTATTTTTGCTTCATTTGTGCGTACAAACGCAGGAAAAAACAAAGCGGAGCATTGTCCTACGGCCATTTCACATCCTTCAACTTTTTCTCAAAGTAACTAATGCTAGTGCTAATCAATAACACATAGGGGTGATTATAAAATTAGTTGCATGACTAATAGATGAGGCACTTTGTTAACACACAATGGTTGCAGCAATGCTAGAGGCAACCATTTTGTAAGCAAAGCTGATAGTAGAAACTCATCGCTCCACGCTTGTACTGTTTAAACCAGAATAATTTATTTGCACTTTATTTTAAGTAAAACCCATGTGTTCAGTATGTAACATCATGTTACACCTTGGTAGACATATTTATGTAGACAACATCTTTAATTACAAAGCAGTTTCACAGTCACAGCCAGGTTTTCTTTCACTCTGCTCTCCTCAGGCTTTGGGTAGTTCTATAATAGTGATTATTTAGGCTAAGTACA
Organism: Phyllomedusa bahiana; assembly: GCA_025379985.1. Taxonomy (NCBI): domain Eukaryota; kingdom Metazoa; phylum Chordata; class Amphibia; order Anura; family Hylidae; genus Phyllomedusa; species Phyllomedusa bahiana. Next base: position 45,366 of record JAODAL010027781.1, read on the forward strand.
AAATCCGACGGTATTCTGGTATTGCTGGACCGCCGTGGTTTTTGGTGCAGATTTGTGCAAAAGCTGTTTTTGGATTTGCTGTCGGCCCCATACATTCAACGTATGGAAACGTCGGCAAATTCGAGCGGAATTCTGCCGAATATACAACATGTTGCATATTTCGCCGGATTTTAAACCCAATGCTAAAAAAGTCTATACAGCACAGATTTTTCATTGCTGTATATGCGGTACATGGTACCATCAGATTTTCGGCGGTTTCAAAATGCTGAATCCGCCGAAAATCTAACGGTATTCCTGTGTTGTGTAGACATAGCCTTAGCCTCTCTGTAACTAGCTGAGACATTACAATGAGCAGTGCAGGAGATGTAATCTGTAAGAAAACAAAGCTACACAGGCTGTTACGAGTGAAAGCAAAAGTTTATCAATATTACAGCTAATCTTGTTAGAGATAATTTGTTTTTCTCTGGAACTCAGTCCATCCGTAGGGTGATGTCACTCCCCTGCTCTCTGCTCTAATTATAAAATAGAGTATGATATGGTATGCAGGTTACCATAGGAACCTGTGTGCACTCAGAGCACATAAAAACGCTCTTATCTCTTGAGTAAAGTAAAATCTATTGATTAATGTATTTAGAAAAAGTCTTCATTCAACTGTACTTTCATGTTGAAAGCTAATCTTTGTAGTGAGAAAACTCCTTTAAAGGATCAGCCATAATACTGTCGTGTTGTTTGATTTCTGGTTCAGTTCTTGACAGGCAACACCACTAAATATAAGCCTGTTAGAATAAACCAAGCTGTGGCTTGCCCAATGTATCTACAGTGGGTTGCAAAAGTCTTCTTACCCTTTAAACTGTTCCTCATTTTTAAATATTACAGCCACAAACGTAAATGTATTTTATTACTATTTTATGTGGTAGAGCAACACAAAGTAGCAAGTATTTGTGAAGTGCAAGGAAAAGGATACGTGTTTTTCTAAATTTTGGCTAATTATAAAACTTAAAATTGTAGGATGAATATATATTCAGCCCCCTGAGCAAATAATTTGTGGGACCACCTTTAGCTACAATGACAGCTGCAATCTGTTGGGGGAAGTCTCTACCAGCTTTGCACATCTAGAGGCTGGAATTTTTGCCCATTCTTCTTTGCAGAATAGCTCTAACTCAGTCAGATTGGTTCAGTGTTCGATTTTCAAGTCCTACCACAGATTGTCAATGGGATTTAGGTCTGGATGTGACTGGGCCATTGTAACACATGAATCTGCTTTGATGTAAACCCTTCCATTGTAGCTTTGGCTGTATATTTAGGGTCGTTGTCCTGCTGGAAGGTGAACCTATGCCCCAGTCTCAAGTCTTTTGCAGCCTCTAAGGCTATGTTCACACGGCTTATTTCGGGGCGTATTTATGGCCGTATTTACGTCCGCAAATACGTCCCGAAATACGTTTCAAATACGTGTCACAAAAGTGTGGCACGTATTTCGCGTCGTAAATACATTCTCCATTCTTTACTATGGGGATTTATGTTGCAAAATACGCCTCAATAAGTGACAGGAGACTTAATTTTACGATCGTATTTACGGACGTATTTACGCCCGCAAATACGTTGCGAAAATACGCCTCGTGTGAACGACGAGGCGTATTTTACATGGGAATCAATGCTAAGCTAATTGTTTATTATTTGAAACGTATTTCGGGACGTATTTGCGGACGTAAATACGTCCGTAAATACGTCCCGAAATAAGCCGTGTGAACATAGCCTAACAGGTTTTCCTCCAGGATTGCCCTGCATTTAGCTCCATCCATCTTTCCATCAACTTTGAGGAGCTTTTCAATGTATTCCGGGTGATGTGCAATGTTGGCTTTCCATCCACACATAGCGTTTAGGTCTCATCTGAGCAGAGCTCCTTCTTCCACATGCTTGCAGTATCCCTACATACCTTTTTGCAAATGTTTTTTTTTTCATGGCTTGCTTTCAAAAGGGGCGTTCTTCTTGCCACTCTCCTATAAAGGCCAGATCTGTGGCGTACATGACTAACTTGAAAGGCACGTATCATTTTCTTTACACTTCACAAGCACTTGCTGCTTTGTGTTGCTCTATCACAGAAAATATCCATTCTGTAAGGTCACCGACTCTCAAATGGATGTAAAACTGGCCATAGCTTTATTAAACCAATAAACATCAAATAATGTGCCAGCCCCAACAACCGGCACAAAATAAACCCATCCAGAGACTCCAGGTGAGAGGTGTGCCAGTAGGGTACCACCCCTCAGCCTAACTCCCATTAAAGGGGTTGTCTCACTACATTGATTCATTTCACCTCAGTTCTGTTTTCTTGGTTTCACTTTGTATTCAGAAGCGTGTTTACTGGCTTCTACTAGGCTGCAGTAGAAGCCAGGTCTGTAGCTACAGCAACCAGTGCTGGCAGCCTTTCATGAGAGAGATCAAACAGGTCTGTAGCTATAGCCACCAGTGCTAGCAGCCTATCAGGAGAGAGAAAACAGGTCTGTAGCTATCGCAACCAGTGCTAGCAGCCTATCAGGAGAGAGCAAACAGGTTTGTAGCTATAGCAACCAGTGCTGGCAGCCTATCAGGATAGATCAAACAGGTCTGTAGCTATAGCAACCAGTGCCTGTAGCCTATCAGGAGAGATAAAACAGGTCTGTAGCTATAGCAACCAGTGCTGGCAGCCTATCATGAGAGATTGAACAGGTCTGTAGCTATATCGACCTGAGGAGCTGATGCAGCCCATACAAGAGGGGATATCTAGGAATAGGTAGGACACTGTTAATGGTCACATATTGCAAAGTGACTTGTTTTTGCAAGATCTTTAACATAAAAAGCAATCCTTGTAGTGAGACAACCCCTTTAATCAGTCTCTGGCCTAGAAAAAAACCCCGCCGTGACTATGGTGAGGTAGAGGAAGAAAATAATGGCACAATACATGTCTTTATAAAATATATGTTTTTTTTGTTATATAAGCAAATTAAATTACAAACCTAAGAACACTAAGATAAAACCCCCTGAAGAATAATAAATAAAATACTTAGGGTTGGAGGGGGATAGATGTCCATGTTGGATCACCCAGAAGAATGAAAACCTGGGATCCTGCTGAATAGGCATTGCCACCTAAAGCCGTTGGTCAATCATTGACCAGCAATACTGCAGGTCAGGACAGGGTATACCAGGGATGAGCTCCACTAGCCCGTCATGGCACAACTGACCTCAAAATAAAATCGAAGCCAACTGTGCTCCTGATTAGTTGTATAATTGTGAGTCTGCACGATAGCACAACATCTTTGACGAAGAGAATGTCATCGATGTCACCCCACATTGGGGACTGTGACCTTCCCAGCCTTGATTTTCTTTCCTCTTTATACCAGAACATTAGTCATAACAGTGTCAGTGTCCCAGAATAGAAAGTTCTGATTACAGATATGAATGATTGACTCTCTACAGTGTCACAACATGCTAAAAAGACAACATCAGATATGATGCAAAAACATACAGAAGACGTGGAGACACCATATAATAATTAACCTAGATTCCACATTGATCATTTCATCACCTCATGACACAGGACAGCCGCGGCCTTAGACTGGGACTATGTGGCATCTCCGTGATCCTTGAACTTCATACAACTAGTGTACGGCTCAAGACTGAAACTCTGAGCGACCATAACAACATTTACCATTTGTCCACATTGCTCTATTTAGCAACTCACAGACACTGGCAACGCTCTGAAAGCAAAGCCCTGCCCAGGCATCCTAACCACCCTCCAGGGCCCCTTTTAGAGCACCCAGAATACTGGTGTGACCCTTTTTGAACATAAGTTGGACACCCCTGGTCTGGATATATTATCATACATAAAAAGTACTATAGTTTATTTGTGAATAATCTCACAAGAAATTGACCCCAGTGACAAGTGATTGGCTCCAGAGTCACCTTCATATCGACCATTGGGAGCCATTTTTGATACTGAAGCAGGACCATTAAAGAGTCATCCTGTACTCAGGTGGGATAGTCTGACTCTGCATAATCCTAATATAATAGATGCAGTAATAGAGAGTTAATTAAAAGGAGTATTGCTATGGCATATACACATCCAGCAGCAAGGTGACCTCATCGCAGATGAGACACTACTCTAAACAGACTCCCTCACCAAAATGAACTCAAAGCTGGCAGGATACAGCTATACTGTGCACTAATTAAAAACAGCCTTTGGAGGGGAGCCATTGTTTACTGTGGGGACTTTAATCTGAAGAGAGAGAGAAAGAGAGAGAGAGAGAGAGATTTCCACGTCCAGTGATTCCTTAGGCGATGTCTACACAGCAAATACTAAAATGCCATTGTATTTTTGATGGCATTTTGTCTTTTGCTGTGTGCACATAACTTAAGTCTCAGACAGCTGGGAACCTCTCCCTTCCTCCAGCTCACACAGAATGAATCATCACGTGCACAGTGTGGGGCGTGTCTGCAGAGAGTGAAGATACTCCCTGCTGGGAGGAGAAACACGCCCCTCCATTTCACAAGCTCTGCTTGGCAATCAGCACAAAAGGCTGCCAAATGCTGTAACGAGACAACCCCTTTAATGAATCTTTCTTGTTAGATTCAGTACGTGTTTCTGATTTACATCAATCCGGCACCACTCTCGAGACACTACCTTTTCGATCATGCAATGGGAGGCGCTTAAAGGTGTCCTATGCGGAGTGTTGATCAAGCATGGTTCGTGACTAAAGAGGGAGAGAGCATACAAGTTGAAATGTACCCTTCGGAAAATTGAAATCCTCGAGATAGAGCATAAGCATGCTGTCTCAACCGAAGTTCTCAAAGGTGAAAGGTTTATTATAATCTTCTTGGAAACGTTATCTGCAAGTAGGAAGGAGTAGTAGTAGGATACTTGCTAGGGCTCTACCCAACTAGATAGCCCTTTCCCATATCCTGTGTATGAAAAACCCAGGAGGTAGTATGGTGCACACCACCAAAGAAATTAGTGAATCTTTCCTTTCCTTCTACTCAGACCTATATAATCTTCCTAGCCCTGCCAACCCCCACCCCAAATACTGAACCTCCAAGTTATTTCTCATCCCACCTTTCCACCGACACCTTGTCAGTCCTGGAATATTCCTTTACTCCTGAAGAACTTGCCTGAGTTATTCAAAATCTCCCTGGCAGAAAAAGCCCCGGGCCAAATGGCTTCTTTAAAATCTTCCAGGACCCCCTTCCTCACTCAATCAACCTTAGCACACATCGCGGTCATCCCAAAAGCGCGCAACTTCCCACAGTCCTTGGCAGCTATCGACCGATATCGCTGCTTAACATAACCATGTCTATAAATGCCCTGCTTTTGCGGACGACCTGTTGCTCTACATCACAACCCACATTTATCAATGCCCTTCCTGATGTCTGAATTGGTTAATTTCGGTTCATGGTCTAACTTCAAAATAAATGTCTTAAATTCCGAAGCCCTTGGAATTGGTCTCCCCCCTGCAACACTTGACCTTTTAAAGTCAAACTACCCTTTCTTGTGGCCGAGGGAGTTACCAATTTGGGACTGAAAATTCTGCCAGACCTTTGTAAACTTGTTTCTTCTAATTTTGAGCCCTTCTTTCAAAACATTATGCAGGACTTGGACTCTTGGTATAAGCAGGAATTGTCATGGTTCAGTAGAGTTAATATTCTCAAAATAACGGTCTTACCCCATCCAGGCCATTCTGACGAATATTAATGCCCCTTTTTGGATACGTATACAACAAGCTTTTACCTCCTTTATCTGGTCAGGAAGTCGTTCCAGATTGGTCCTACTCAACGCTCACCAGAAGTAAGGAGCGGGGAGGGACAAGATCTCCCTATGGCTTTTTCAAGGTGTACAGCAACCCCTTTAGGCATAAAATGTCCCTACTAGTATCCCTAAAACAAGAGCTTTAGTTTGAGTTGTCTAAATATAATACACCTAGTTTTGTATCAGAGATTACAGGTTATGTTGCTCTTCACAAACCTCACAAGGTTAAAGATTACCTTGTATCACTGTTATCCCATTCACTGATTTTTTTTTGCCATGTGGAGGGTCATAGTCCGACATTACTTTGTATAACCATAAACCGAATATAAACACAAAAGTGATCAAAGAAAATGACTAGATCGGCAATCACTCCCCAGTTAGTCAATACAGTGATAGGGGTGGATGTAATGTGCTGTTGATTAGATTGTAGCAGAGCACCACCATCCAGGGGCTCCCACAGATGCTCAATCAGGTTCAAGTCTGGGGAATTATGGGGCCAGGGTAGTACTTGGAAGTCTTGGTCATGCTCTTTCAGTCAATGTCCGACTTTTGTAGCTGTGTGACATGTCACATTGTTTTACTAGAAAATCCCATGTGACCCAAGGAAGACAATCAGCATGTATGGAAGTACTTGATCTACAAGGATGGCGTTATACCCAAATGAATAGAGAGTGCCTTCCCTCATAGATAAGTGGCCCCCATAATGCCATAAAAACTTTCCCGATATCATAAAACGGCTAGTAGCTTGTGTTCTTCCAGCAATGGTTGCCGGATATTTGTTCTTTGATGCTTCTTTTGTCCGTCCATTCAATGAAGCAGAGAACATGACTTCTCAGAGAAAGCAACCCTTTGCCAATTAACGGAGGTCCAGTTCCTGCCATGTATATTGATGCCTTTTCTGCTGCAGCCGGTGCAGTGACATCCATCTGCTTTGGGACCCCATACAAAGGAGGGTTCACTGATTGTTGTTATAGACACATATTTGGTAGCCCCCTGGTTGAATTTAGCGGTGAGCTGCTCAATTATAGTATTGTATCAGTTGTCCTCGTGCACCTTTGTAGCTAGCATTCACCTCTCACATCAATGACACGTGGTGCTCCATATTTTCCACGTTGATTGGTGCCACTTCTCCATACTCTTTCACCACAGCAGCACACAGACAGTTCACCAACTAATAAATTGCCCCTGTTATCCATGACATCGAGGGATGTGTGTTTAGACAGCCTATCACACATTAAATATCCTCCAAACAATATAAACTTCCAGCACACGAAAAACAAACATTATAAAAAAACTAGAATTTATTTGGTCCAATTTAAAAAAGCTAAAAAAAAAATTAGGACAGAACATCCATATTGATGCGCTTCGATCCTGACAATGGGCTCTTAGATATTATCACAATGAATCTGCCTATATCTACCCTTTGGTATCAGTAACGGTCATAACTGGTGAAAATAAACGCTATATTAGCTACTACTCATCACTACCTGAAGAAATCAAAACAGGTGATGATTAACCGTATGTTAGCTCCCACTCATAGAAGAGGTATATTGTATATCTTAACACAGCACTGCTAAACCAGACTTCAATACATGTACATGAGATCTGATTTATAGTTTAGACCACAAGGAAATCCAGGGTCAGGATCCAGAACGCTTCTCTATTTGTCAAACCCTTTCTCCAATCTCCACCTCTAATGGGTCTATTTACCTCCTCGAGGGCTGTGACTTTGAAGCCTGTAATATTACATTGGTGCGCAAAAGACACGTGACCAATAGATAATTAAATGGAGGTTATAGAAAAGATATTTTACAACGTGCAATCGAGTCAGTGAACAAATGCAGTAGACATGAGTTAGGCCCCGTTCACACGGCTTATTCTGCCGCGGATTGGCGCCGTACTGCGCGCCGGATTTGCGCTTCAGTACGGCGCCAATCCGCCGGCAGCAATTACGGTAATCCACTGGCTACTCATAGAGAACAGTGGAATCACGTCGCTCCTCCCCGCTCTCAGGCAAATCCGACGCGCGGGGAGAGAAGAAAGTGGGAAGTTGACATGCACATTATATTTACGGCGCGGACGCGCCGTAAAACAATGCATTGTCATTTATGGGGCCGGGAGCGGGCCCCCGCCGCGCTTCCGCCCCGCCCCGTCCCCCCCTTATTCACGGCGGATTTGTGCGCTCAATACGGCGCACAAATCCGTCGGCAATAAGCCGTGTGCTCGGGGCCTTATTGTGCAATACAAAGAAAAAACTATGCTATTAGTTCACGTATAGAAACTTGTCCAGTGACTCCAAAAAATCCAAAATTCATTGAATACAGCATAAATGAACCATAAAAACATAAACAGGCTTACGCGTTTCAGGTCCTATTTCAATCCAAGTGCTGAGAGAACAAAATAGGGGAAGGAAGGAAAAAGGGAGGGGGGACAGGCGCAATCTGGTGTAGTATATCACACAGGTAGTTAAAGGGGTTTTGCCACGATCTCATTTCATACCTCCTGCATTCAGCTCTTCAGCTCTGTGCGCTCAGAAGGGGGCATGTGTGATTTGTGTGAATTGCATATCATGTGACCCAGCAGGATGACATCACCAGGCCTTTCCTCTCTGTAGTCAAAGAAAGGTCTGTTTATGTTAAGCATTGTGAGTAGCTGAGAGTTAAAGTTTTTGCCTCCAGGCACAATGGTCCTAGGTTCAAATCTCTGCAGGAACCAAACCTGTGTTTTTATTTCTCTTTATCAGTGCACATACGTCATTTAGGTTTCTTTTTTATTTATTTGCACTGTTTGACTAATTACTAAGGAGCACAGAGGATGGGAGTAGCACTCAGTAGCTGCCTAAGAGGAGAGGTGATGTCTGAGCATGTGCGACCAGGACTGAGAAGCTCTCAGCTCTGGTCGTATCCCCTGGAGACGAGCTGTAAACAATGGATCACTAAAGGAGCAGCTAAGACAACAACGGTTTGGAATTTTTAATAATAAGGAATGGTGAAAATGTTTGTTATTTAATTTGCAAGCTTCCCTCGTCACTTTTACTTCGTGGCAAAACCCCTTTAAAGCAGAACATATTTAAAGCAGAAACTGCTCACCTGGATGAGTTATACTAATTATGGTACAACTCATATGTGCACATATATAACCACCGGCAGCCGAGGTTCCAATACACTGGGATCGTAGCACTTCTCACCGGATCCACAGGAGCAGTATACAGGGTAAAAGAAAAACCTTAGACAAA
>JAODAL010027782.1:0-54375 GCA_025379985.1 Phyllomedusa bahiana
GATTGATACTGGACTCTGTTGGTCTGCTTCACGTTCCCCAAATTCACGGGGGAAAAACATCAGCGACGTGACAGCATAGAGTGCCAAGTAGGCGTAGCGGCACAGCAGGCAAGGGGCGGAAGCCTAAGGGTGCCTCGGGCAACTTTGTTTTACCCCCCCTTTCCCAAACCAGAAATGGGGGCACACACCAACACAAAGATCAGCTTAATCAGGGGTTGCACACTATCTGCGTCTCAAAAACCCGATGTTTTTGCATTTTTTTTCCGGACCCAATAGACTTCTGGGTATCCAAAAAAGGACAATGGCCCGAGCTGGCTTTCAGCCATGAGGTGTTTCCCCCAGCAGCCAGCGTCATACAAAACGGACCTTCAGCACACCCGGGAGGGTCATTACAGACAAACGAAAATCCGGGGTTTTCCACAGAAAATTTTGGGATCGTTTGACTTTCATCAAGATGAAAGGCATGGATCTCTGAAGTTTCCCCCCCCAAATTTCCCCCGAGGTCACCGAAAGTTCCGTTCTACTCACTTTCCTTTCAAACAGAAAGGTCTCTTAAAAATTTTTTTTAAAAAATGATCATTTCTTACTTTTTTGCTTTTTTATTCTCTTTTGCTGTGAGGAACGTAAAAGCAGAAAGGTTTTCATGAAAACCCCGTATTCCATTTACTCACTTTATCTTAAGAAGTTTTCGCTTTGTCAATGGTTTTATCATGTGCTGGAGATACAGCAATAAAAGGGTCCTTTTTTGGAACAGAAAGTGGCTTCTAAGTGGCATTTCCCCTCACAATTTTTAAAAACAGGGCTGAGAAGTCATTTTTTTAAAATTTTTTTTGGGTCATGCTGTTTTGAAATGCACAATACTACGGGTCCTATTATAAAAAAATGTTTTTTCTAACAGCCCATTTGTTCTTCACAATTGCCCCAAAGTGGCTAAAAGGGTCATGCTTTGAATTTTTGGGGGGATTTTGCTGTGACAGCAGGTATACTACAGGTCCTATTCTAAAAAATGTTGTTTTTCTAACAAAAATTTTTTCTTCACAATTTTAAAAAGTGCCAAGGGTATGTGCGCAGAAAAAGGAAAGGGAGGGCACTGTTAATGGACCAAAAGCAAAAGACTTTTTTTTGCAAGATCTTTAACATAGCTATCAACCCTGTATTGAGACAACCCATTTAATACAATGAAAAAAAAAAAGAAAAAAAAGACATGGGGGATTCCATCCATTTTAAAAAAAGTGTTTTCTAGAATTAAAATACTAAAAAACTTGCAGTACAAAATACTGGTAAAAAAAATTCCCCTGAAGGAAAAGGGAGGTACAGAAATTTGACCAGATGTAGGTTATTCAGAGGACATGGATAGGGGACACGGACAAGAACAAAGAACAAACTTTTTCCCCTCCAGCACTTGAGTAAAAGAAAAAAGAATGCCAAGCAAAAGGGCACCGGGGTTTTAACGGGAGCGAAAAACCACCATATTCCAAGTAACTAAATTGGCCCACACCATACGGAGGGCAAGCGCAAAACCCGGTCTTGACTGTGAACTGAGGAAGGCGGAGTTCCACATTTCCCTTTTCCCGCCCTCCGCTTCAGCACAACAGTTTCGTTGCTCCATCAGGGGCATTTTAACCTGCGTGTTAATAGATGACGGATGCCAGCCTGGGTTTTCCCCCGCCCCCACTGTAACCCCCCCCGGGCATGCTTTTGGCACAGGACAGTTCAGTCAATGCCAGTGAAACTAAAATGGTGGTTGAAAGACTCCTTTTTGGGGCACTTTTTAAGCTGGGGTCATGCTTTTTGGGGCCATGCTGCTTCCGGGACAGGGATATTCAATGCCCCAGTTCAAGTAACAGAGGTTAAAAATAATACTGCCCCCCACTTTTTTTTTTTGGGTGTGCAGGTTAAAAGGGGGCATTTTTTGGGTACAAACGGGGTTTAGAATGCCCTGTGATTTTTTTCTTGATTTTAAAACCCTAAGTGTGTTGCCTAAGAGTAGCACGTATCCATTTGCTTTTTTGTGGATGTTAATTTCAGCTTCTCCAGCCTTGTTGGGTGTAATAAAAGGTTTTTCCTCCCATAGATTTTTAAGGGTAATCCCCAAAATCATGCTCACATCAAAAAAACCTTATATAGGGGCCGACTACGATCATCTCGATAGCCAACGCAATCGCTAAACACTGGGAGGATTTAAGTAGAAAAAAAAACTTATTTAAACTTTCCCAACCACCCGTTCCGCTATTTCCGGAAAAAGACCACATTCACTTTTAAAATGATCCTGCAGGTGTCCACAGGCCTCAACGGTCTCTTCCCATTTGAATGGCACTTGACCTGTGATTGGCTGAAAGGTCATGTCACTGATCGTGATGTCATCAGCAGGCACCCAGGAACCGAAGCTCAGTGCTGAAAAGGGGACTCATTTATTTGTTCTAGTTTACCCCCTCCATCGCCTACAACAGTGTTTATAGAAAACGCGCACCTTTAAGCCACAATTTGTAAAAAAAAAAAACGCAAAAGGTAAATTTAGCATGGCATGATGGTCTGCAAAACTTTTGTAAGTAGCACACACTATTTTAAGATGAATGAAATTTTCTTCAAGTGAAGGCTTGGGGCTACACAGCCCAGTTTTCCGTTGGGTTTTTGGGGATTCAGTATTTTGAATCCGCCGAAAAAACAATGTGCACTGGCAGCAAGACACAATAAAAAAAAAAAAACTGTCGTAGTCTATACAGCAGGGATTTTTTACGACCGGTTTTAAAACCGGGTGGAATATGCAGCATGTTGCATATTCTGCGGGATTGCCGTTGGATTCTTGTACATTCAAATGCTTTTGTGTGAATACGCAGTCCAGCAAATGGCAAAATGCCCTTGGATTTTGGAGGCCATTTTGACGTTTGCTGCATTTAGACATGGCAGAATTGCTGTGCATTTGGAGTCTGAATTCTGCACTAAAGATCTGCAACAACGCACACTGCAAAACATGTGTTTTTAAAACCTCATCAACTTGTAGCAAAGGAAAAGAAATCCAATAGATTCACACAGAGTTTTGTCATCCTTTTGGATACATTAAATCTTCAAAAAAAAAAAAAAAAAAAAAAGATACTCGAAAGGATATCTTTTCATTGTAGACACTTGTGTCCCTCACATACAACCAATACTGCTGGGAAACAGAGCAAACGGAGGCTTTCCACAGCTACATCACAGTATCTGTTAAGGTCATTATTTTCACCGCATCCCAAGCTATACCACCAATGGACAGTAAAACACTGTAATTGTCCGCTTAATGCACAGAGGTTTTCAAAAAACCATTTCATCCATTTTGTTGCAGAGGATAAATTTTTGATGCCATCATCATTTGGCACAAAGGGTTTTCAATAGTTTTTGGAACTTTTTTGATAATGTTTTGGACCTGTTTTCAGACCCCAAACGGGCCCAAACACGCAACTAACAAAGGCAGTGTGATTTACATTGCTTTCAATGGAAAACACGCATTGTCGTCCAGACACGCCGATACGTGTTTACATTCGTATTTTTGATGCGTCTTTCGGATCCGTTCAAAGAACTGACATGTCAATTCTTGATCCGTTTGACGCAGCAGGAGCCCTATTTAAAACTATAGGGTGCGTTTCTGCTGCAGCAAAAATACATCCCAACACGCACCCGCATGTTGGATGCGTTTTACGCAGAGCTTTTGGATGCGAAAACGGCGAGTGAACATACCCTTACAGTGAGGCCGGTAAAGCCCAAGCATAGCCCAACCTAATTCTCTTTTTTTAAAATGATGTTGTAAATAGCGATGGCGTGGACAGCTGCCTTGTGACTAGAAGGCTTTTGCCAAGAATGCATTAGTACAGCCCAGCATTCTCGTGGCTACTGGACGAATCTCATTTCCATCAGTCCTGGGAACAAAGTCCTACAGAGAAATCCTTGTCTCCTACAACAGACAAACAAGGAGAGCAGATGCTCAAAAACAAGGTACCAGTCGGGACCAGGAATAGTGTAAACACACAATCAGTTGTCAGGTACTAAACCCTGTAAATGATTAAAAAAATGTCATAAAGAATAGAAGTTGGTAACATTTTATGAAATCTATAAGGAGAGTAAAAGTGCAGCCTTCAGACTTACTCCGATCATCTTATGTTCACACGGCTTATTTCAGAACGTATTTACGTCGGATTTCCATTCATAAATACGTTCCGAAATCAGTTGCCAATACGTGTCACAAAGTGTGGCACGTATTTCGCGTCAGAATTACATTCCCCATTCTACTATGGGGGTGATTCAGACGTGAAATCCGGCACAATAAGTGACAGGACCATTGTTTTTCCGTCCGTATTGCGCCCGCAAATCCGCGGCGCAATATGGCACGGAAATACATGTCGTCTGAACGACGACACATATTTCCCATTTAAATCTATATAAAATGGCCTGAGACTTATTGGCCACTGATTTTGGAACGAATTTACGGTCGGAAATCCAACCGTAAATACGTTCTGAATAAGCCGTGTGAATATATAGGCTCTATTCACATGTGCAGTGGGGGCTTTGTTCATAGCACATGTATCAAACGCAAGGCTGTATCCGACCCACCATTTTATGTGCCCCACAAAACCACATTCATAGCCAGCAGGGATGGACAAGGTTCAGACACAGACCCAGCGTCTCTCCAGTGGAGGCAGCCAGCACAGCGAGTGGGCGCCATCTTGGATTTGGAGCTCTGGCATGCATCTCTTCAATGCTTTGTCCAGCAGCTCACAAGTGCTAGTACAGCCATGAAAGTCCTATCCTGACACACTGGCCCTCCTCCAACGTAGGACGCTTGGAGTTAAAGAGGTGGAATGGGCTGGGTTTTATACAACCTTAAAGGACATTGGTGTTTTGCTGACCGCATTGTGCACCATGGATCTTTATGGGCAACCGTAATGATGATGATGTGGCCTGAATATGAGTTTGACAGCCCTGGTTTAGACCTTCTGTTAAAGATTTTGTCATATTTCTAGGGACGAACAGAGCTACATGCAGCACCATCCATCAGGGATGTTCATGGGGCACATTATTTTCGCTGCATACTGTGTACGATGCAAATGTGTTTATTGTGTTCTTGAAGTTACATGTTTGAAGGTGCGAAGTTTCATTGTAAAAACGACGCTTAGTGCTTGAGGCAGATTTCTGCCTCCTACACGTTATTTCACGGAGCATATACACCTGAAATAATTAACATGTCAGTTCTTTAATAATAATTAACAGGTGCAGTATGTGGCTCAAAATTCAAGAGTAAAATGCGGCGTGTGAATGATGCCGCATATTTTATATAGCAGTCAATGAGAAGTGTTTACAACGTTATTTTGCACGCATTTTGGCACGTATTTCATCACAAAATACATCATGTGAATATACCCTTCCTGTTCAATGACAGACAGGGTGATGGATCCATTAAAAGGCAGGTGCCACTGACTTGGATGGATCCGGCACTCTGTTGCATGGTCCTCATCTGTTTTAAAGGGGATTTTTCCGAAGCATTTCTTAGATGCTTTTTGGACCAAACACATCTAAAGTGTGCAGAGAAAAATTTACATTGTTTTCAATTAAAACACGCATCTCCTTTTTTTGTGTGGTCCTTTCGAACCCGTTAAAAGAATTGGCTTTTTCAATTCTTACCATTTTACGCAGCAACGCCCATATTTAAAACTATAATGGCTCAGCTGCAGCAAAACGCATCCAAACGTACAGCACACTTTGGGTGCGTGTTGGATGCATTTTACGTAGCGCTTTTGAAAACGTTTTTTTCGGATCCGAAAAAACATCATGTGAACATACCCTTAGCCTTAAATCAACTTTTTTTTTTTTTGGGCCAACCACATTCATGGATTAAAAAGAATAAAAAAAAAATAAAAAAAAAGCGAGCATGTCAAGTCTTTTCCTCTGTAACACTGGATTCACACATGCAGTTTACAAAAGATATTCTCCCCTAGAAGTAGTGCACCATACAGGTTGGGTATTGTTCACACAGAACTTGGTCATGACACAGCTCTGGTGTGAATTTTTAAATTTTTTATGTCAGTTTAAACTTTAATACAATTTGCGATAGGATTTGAGAGTTATGCTATAATTGATCAACCGCCAACCCTTCATAAAAAGTCATTATACAACTTAACATGAGGGTATGAGAGTTGTAAACAATACATAGAGAATCTGCATACAGTGCTTTGAAAAATATTCATGCTTTTTAAATAATGAGAAATAAGAACTAATGTAAACAAATTTACTAAAATATTTTTCAGATTCTGTGAACCCCCCCCCCAAAAAAAAAACAAACACCCAAAAAATCCTTTACAAGGGGGATCAGACCCAAATCTTTACGAATTATAGGGAAGCAATTGCAAACCCTTTTTATTAAAATGGTGATTAGTTTTATAACCACAGATATTAACTCAAGGGCATGTCCCCACGGACATTTTTGGGCCCGGGTTTTTCAGCCGTTTGGGGTTTTTTTCAAAAACGCCTAAAAAACCGGCCAAAAATGAGCAAAATTGTGCTCTAGGGAAAAACCCGTGCAGCAGTCCCCCTGCACGGGTTTTTCCCGCCCCCCGGTTTTCACCGGCGGCCGGCTCAAAAAAAATTTGACCAGGGACAATCTTCTGTCCGGTTTTCCGGGACGGAATATGAACTTTTTAAAAGGGAAAGGGGCTGTTCTCTGCTCATCGCGGAGAAAAGCCGTCCCCCCCACGCCTGGGGACGGGCGCAAAACAGGAAAAATCCCGGGCCGGCAAACCGGCCGGTATTTGTCCTCTGCCATGGGGATGTGCCCTAAAGTTCAATGTACTCCTGCAGTATCGGACTGGGTTGTCTGGGACCCACCAGTGGAGTTGATTCTTGGGGGCGGCCACCGATCAAACCAATTGTTGGAGGCCCAACCACACATACTGCAAAACGCGTCCAATCTTTTCCCTGCCTTTCTCCCTAAAGAGCAGCCCAGGGGAACTGTATGACGGGACCCACTAGGGTTTCCCCTCCCTCCCCTGGAGTTATCTGACCTAAAAATTCAGAAAAACCCAAACTGCACCCCAAGAATCAGGAATATGCTAGAATGAGTAAAACTGATTTATTTGTCATCACCGTAGCCAAGTGGGGGTTTTTATAGGTATTTCCAAATCATTCAGGGTAAGTCATTTTAGGTTTTTCATTTAAATTTTGGGCAAACCAGGGACATTTTTTCCATTGGGCGCACTAGGCAGTTGCCTGTGGGACCCTCAAGTATAGGAGCCCCATGTGTTAGATGTATGTCCCTTGAATACAAAATAAATACCCTGGATCCCTTGCTTTGCTTATTTAACTGTTCGTGTGTTTTTAAGATGTGCAAACAGTTAAAACACCATGGGAAAAAAGGGGGCAAAGGCTCCCGCCCCCAATTATCTTGTAGGCTGCAGGCTGGCGGTTCCCAGACATAAGTGGTGTGATAACATGAGTGTGTTTGGGGGGTGGCAAGGCATGGCCCAATAAGTCATTATTTGTCAAGGCCACACAGTAAAAAGCCCCACCCCATAAGCTTGGGCAAACCCTTCATCAGGGAAAACAAGGGTTTTGGGTGGCCTGAGGACGGAGTTGCACCTGCAGGAAGACGCTGTAGGTGTATTCTGATTGCTCTCAGTTTCAGTCTCCTGTTCCTCGCACCATTTCACATGCCTGAAACATTACTGACTGCAATACTGTGGTAAATACTAAACGGACACTTCTCTGAATCCTCTGATCAATACTTAAAAACTTTTGAATGCTCTCCTCCGCACTGTACTTTAAAAACAAAAATTTACATAGTTACATAGTTTGTAAGGCCGGAAAGAGACAGGCGTCCATCCAGTTCAGCCTATTGTTCTACAGTGTTGATCTAGAGGATTCACCAATTCAATCATATTCTTAACCATTGCAGGTAACTTTCATCAGCTGGTTTACACAGCATTTTGGTGATGCTCATTTTAGTGCAGGTGATTTATGCAACAAAATACACATGAAAAAACCACCTCAACTGTCCTATTGTTTCTAAATCCACCAAAGCATAAAAAGCATGCTCCTGTCAGTTATTTATGCATTTTCAGCAATATTCAGAAAATGCCACAGGAGTAAAGACTCGGATTAGTGCCTTTGGCTGGGGCTAATCCCTGCCCTAAAACACAGAGAAATCTGCATGAAGAATAAAAAGAGAAATATGCAGCAGAGCTGTGGGGTTGTCCCTTGGATTACTGCTGTGTATTACATGGTGATCATTTCCCTAGGTGAACAATTGGGCAACACATTTTACTATCTGTATCTGTTGTTGCCTTTATAGGTCTCATGTATATGGGATTTTATTAAATTTGTTTTTTTGGGAAGTTTTGAGCACATTGGGCCAGATGTATGAAAACTGTCTCAGACTGGATAGTGGCACGTCTCATTAGGTTACTGTAGCATTTGTCAATATGCATGAAGGTGTCTCACAGCACTATGAAAAAACACTAAAAAATGGAGTGTGTATGGTAGCTATATAAAATATAACTTTTAATTCACAATTTTAAAATACGACTTATTACTCAATACAATCTGACTAGATATATGTTACATGTTATAGCTTTCACATATACCGAAAAATATTAGGTGCCCCCAGGTAGCAACAAAGAGAGAACTCACCCTAATATATCCCTGGCGATGTTTGCACCAAATAGATGCGGAGCAAAATCGCCCAAAAGGGCACCCCACAAGATGCAAAGACCTCCCTAAGACCCCTACTTACCCCTTTTGCAGTCCAGTAACTCCCCAAAATGTTTTTGACCCACCACGGTCTCTCCAGAGGACCAAAAAGGGTGAATAAAATCAAATACAGAGTCTCACACACAAAAAAAATATATAATATATATATAATATATATATATTAATTTTAAAATTTTTCCTTTTAAATTCCAAATGTCTGCTCCAAATTTGGTCTCAGCCTCACCAGTTTGACCATGGCTTGGATTGGTGCACCCTGTTTGCTACACATTCTGTCGAGCAACATTCATAAATGTGTCTAATCTGAATGTGGCGCGACATGCCCCTAAGAATTGCCGCAGGCAAAAGTGTCGAGAGTGTCGGATGGGGCGCCTGCTTTTATACATATGCCAGACAACTGCTGCAGCCCGTTTCATACATCTGCCCCTTGTGTGGGTTTATGTGATGCAGCAATGCTCCTTATTCCATACTTTGTAATATTTCCATGTATATACACTTCAAATAGAGGTGCTACTATGTATAATATGGTTATCATTTGTATTTTAATGTGATTTAATAAATATTATGCCTTTTATACTGTTTGTTTTTATATTGTTGTTCTTTACACAGTTAGGTCATGTTAACACAGTGCATTGCAGCACGTACTGTGTTCACCACTATACGCCAGGTGTTTTAGAAGTACCCGCTTGCCAGCTCATACTTCTAAAACGCTCTGTGCCGGCTGCCATATACTTTCACTTTCCACAGCAAGAAGAAGTGTCATGTCAATTCTTACCCCCGACATGTATTGTACGCAGAGGAAAACAGCAGGTAATCATAGGTTTCAATGAGAGCTATAAATTATCGTATTTGCGGTCAGTACTTCGGGCATATTGCAGCACAATTGCACAAAATTCGGCCCACAAATGCGTCATGTGAACACAGCCTTATTTTTGTATCCCACATTTTATTTTGTAGATATGTGTTCAGTCTAAAAGTGACCACGTTTGCCTTGTCTGTCCCCATCGATCCAGCACAACACTTTTTTCCAGGTATCCAACGTGGCACCTGCAGAGGTCCGGTACAGAATCAGACTGGTGTGTGGCCCCAGCCTTAGGGAGTAATCAGCCTCTGCACATCCCAGTATTGGTGACATAGAACGGAGTCATAGCGCAGAGCTGTGATGTTATCATGTGCATGAGATCTATCCAAAATTCCATCTACTAAGGGCACTTATTGCAAATCAAATGTAAAGGATGGTTACTCAGAGCAATACCATCCGCAGGTGCCAGTGACAGCCCCGGGTAGGCTGCGCAGGATCTGGGGTGACACTGGTTACTGACAAGTTGTTGCATTTAGTGTATGTAAAGTGTTTGGATACTACGTGTCCTGCAAATCACATTCTACCTCTGTAATAGTATCTTATATGTTACAAAACACTGACATTGAAGACAGATTTAGCTGAGCCCAGTTCTCGCTCTTTATAGCTGCATTATTTGTGACTTGTCATTCAGATCTTGGAGTAAGTTTACCGGCTGGGTAAAATCAAGCAGAACGCATTGTTATACCACAAGATGACCAACTCGGCTCTGCTGCATCTGTACCTGAAGGATCTGCACACACAACACAGAACTGGTCTAGCAGGCATACAGCTGTGGTAGTGTTCACATGGCAGCTCAGCCTGTAGAACCAGTAGTCCCAGCAAACAATGTGATGGTGTCAATCTACAGGTGTCAGGTGCAATAAACTATGTGCCCCCCTCCTGCCCAGTGCTTCTGCCCAGACTCCCATCACATGGGGGATACTTACAGCTGCTGGGTACAAGTGTGCTCCTGTCTGTGCCAGGGCTGTCACTGCTCTGTCACTACAGCTTCCCTACAGCAGCTATACCACCCACTCTCCCAGCATACACCAGGAACAAACACTGCTTAAAGGGGCAGTAGCACAGTTCTACTTAAGGCGGCAATGTCAGGGTGCTGGATAGAGCTGCATTCACACCTGGTCTATTGAGGCAGCTTTTAAAGGGAATGTCGGCAAATAATCATTTAATATGGGGAGGTAGAGAGGAACGATTCTGCCGCTCTTCTGTATCCTTCACGCCTTGCTTTGGCTTTGAAAACTGCATCAAAAAAATTGCATTAAAATGACTTCTGTTTAATAGACAGAAGCTAAATTACCAATATAGCTACTGTTACACATTGGTTTGGGGTCAAAGTCACATTTCACCTGAGTCACAGCTCATGCTCATCCCAAATCAATTTTACATGATGTTCACCCAAAATAAATTAGTAATTGTAAGCCTAAGGCCATGTTCACACGGCTTAAAATGGGCCGTATTTCGGTCTGCAATTACGTGCCGGAGTGCGCCAATTACGGGCCGAAAACGGCCCAGTCATAACGGTAATCCACAGTTCTCATAGAGAACTATGGATTACGTCTCCTCTCCCTGCTCGGCGAATCCGCTGAGGGGGGAGATAATTGACATGTGAATTACCAGCGCCGTATACGCGCCGCTAGCAATGACTGTCTATGGGCCGGCAAAGTGCGGCCCCCCGCTCCCGCCCCCGGCCACACGGCGTAATTGCGGGGCGTAATTACGCCCCGCAGTTAAGCCGTGTGAACCTAGCCTGACCCTAAATTGCGAATTGCGGTTAGGATTTATTTTTTTTTACTTTGTTTGAATGGGTTACCTTATCTGCTCTACGGTGTTGCTTCAACATCACTTTCGACACAACACCACAATAGAGTTACCTACATGGCGTTAAATCAGAAGTGAAATCAGACAGAAGTGACATTAGAGCAACAGCTACGTGTGAACGGATTCACCAGAGAGCAGGTTAACCAGTAAAAACCCCGTTTAGTGTTAGTGTATGTTCACACGGCTTATTTTGCCAAGTAATTGCAGGCGTATTTTGCCGCGTGTTGCGCTTAATACGCGGCAAAATGCACTCCGCAATTACGGCAATCCATAGCTCTGATAGAGAACTATGGATTACACCTCGTCCCCCCGGGCGTACAATATGATCGTATTGTACGCGCGGGGAGATAAGTGATATGTCTATGGGGCCGGCGGGCTGCCGCCCACCCGTGCTTAAGGAGTATGCGCTAATCATGTACACGCCGCAATTACGCCGTGTGAACATACCCTTATGGATACGGTCAAGGTTAGGGCTACGGTCAGTGTGAAAAAATTTGAGTTTCGGACATCCCAAATCAAAATTTTTTCACAAGTTCAGTCCAACTGTTGTTCAGCTGAAAACGGTCACATTCGAGCAACACTGCTTACAACTAACTGCATTAACATATGATATAAAAAAAGTGTAATCAGACTAGCCATTGGAGTAGGATGTACAGGTGTATTTGGGCTATATTAACTCTATGTTCCAGTGTATTACACATTAGCATGTGTTTTCTGATGCATTTTCTGCAAATAAATGCACTAAACAATACATGTGTACTTTTTTGTATTTTGCAAAGCCTACTGATTTTAATGAAAAAACTACAGGGGTAAAATAGATGTCTTACACAAGACATACAAGCACCTCTGCGTGGTTTTTAAAAATAATGACATGTTAAAATAAGCACCATATTGACTTTAGCACATATTTATATTGAAGACATTTATGATATGTAATGTACATCTGTAGACAGCATCAAAATATGTTTCAAAAACCGACATGTAAACATAGTCTAAGGGTGATATCACAAGCAGTGGAGATTCACTACGGCTATCAAATACTAATGGTGAGATTTATGAAGCTGTCTTCGTAGCAACCAATCAGAGCTCTGCTTTAATTTTTTAAGAGCACAATTAGAATTGTAATCTGTGCAGTAATTGGTTGTTTCAGACAACAAAGATAGTTTTTATTTCAGAGTAGTATATCCATCCATAAAACCAGGCAGTCTAAGGCTGAGTTCACACGGCTTATTCACGGCGTAATTGTGGGACGGATTTCTGCCCGGGGGGAGGGGTAGGGCGCCAGCTCACAGGCCCCATAGATATTCATTATCCACAGCGCGTATGCCGGCGTGAATAATTGACATGTCAGGCCATGTTCACACGGCTTAAAATGGGCCGTATTTCGGTCCGTAATTACGCGACGTACTGCGCGAATTACGGGCTGAAATACGGCCCAGTCATTATGGTAATCCACAGTTCTCATAGAGAACTATAGATTACGTCTCCTCGGCGAATCCGCCGCGGGGGGGGATAAGTGACATGTCATCTACTAGCGGTGTGTACGTGCCGCTAGTAATGATAGTCTGAACATGGCCTCACTTTCTCCCCGCTCGCCGTATTTCGCGAGCGGGGAGAGGAGACGTAATCCATAGTTCTCTATGAGTACTTTGGATTGCCGTAATGACAGGGACGGATTTCAGCCCATAATTCGCGCCGTACCGCACGAATTACGGGCTGAAATCAGTCCCAAAATAAGCTGTGTGAACATAGCCTGAGGGTAATCAGTTGTGAAATCTGTCATTTTGGACACGCATTAGCTCCAGTTTAATTACAAAAGGATTTTGCATAAAAGAAATTATGTGATTCCACATCACAGATTTCAAATCCAATACTGATAATGAATCCATATGTGACCCATGTTCCATAAGGATTCTCCAATGTAATCACAGCTCCTCATGTTGTTTGATAAATTTGGCACATCTTTAGCCATTTTTGTCTAACCTCATGCCACCTATTGGTTGTCTTACTTTATGCTAACTTCAAGTTTTGGTGCACCAGATTAAATTGCAAGCTACACCCCTTTTCAGCCAAACCACATCCCATTTCCACTATACCACTCCCCCTTGACAGGCGAGGCTCCAAACATGTATATGTGCCTAAACCACAATACTTGTAGTGCAAGGCATGTACACCAGGTTTTTGGTGAAAATTGTAAAAGTAAATATGCCCCAGTGTTTTTTGGGAAAAAAAAGCAAAGACAGAAGTGGTTTAAAACAGGATAGGTAATAAAAAGGAAAGACTTCTTCTTGCTGGATCTACTTCTGGCTTTGCCCAAAAAACTGCAATGGTGTTTTTCTAAAGAAAAAAAGTGTGTGTAAAACCAGCCTATGCAGGACAACCCATGATAAAACTATGACAGCTTTGCTTTTAATTGGAGGAATTTACTAATTGGTTCCCTCTACTCCTTCTTCGAGTCTTGTGAAATTCCACATCATATTGTCATTACCTACTAGAAACAAGGGCTAAAAACTCTGGTTTATCAGATAGTGGATTGAAGGAATTGTAACGGTCTGGAGGTGGATCCGCTGGACCACCGCAGGCGATGGCGTAAGCCCACACCAGGGAGTGGAATCTAAGTGGGTCCCAGTATTCACCAGAGCCCGCCGCAAAGCGGGATGGACTTGCTGCGGCGGGAGTCCACCAGGTCAATACCACTGGCGGGGCTTGCCTGCGGTGGCGGCCAAGGGTAGGCGAGGTACAGAATCGGCAGTCAGGCTCGTAGTCGGGGACAGGCAAGAAGGTCAGGGCAGGCGGCTGAGGTTCGTGAACGTAGACAGGCAGAAGGTCAGGGCAGGCGGCAAGGATCGTGGTCGGTAAACGTAAGCCAAAGGTTTCGGTACACGGTAGGCAAGACAAGGCTTTCTGGAATGCTTTCCCAATAGGCATGTGCACTAAAGATCCGCCAAAGGCCACTGGGAAGAGGCTGGACTAAAATAGGAGCAGTGCCCGGTAATGGCCAATTACCAATGCACTGTCCCTTTAAATCTCAGACTGCCGGCGCGCGCGCTCCCTAAGTGGCGGCGCCGCGCACGCCGGGGGACAAAGACGGACGGGGCAGGAGCGTGGCCGGGTAAGTCACTGGAGACCCGGGCAGCGGGTTGAGCGGACCCCGGACCCGAGATGCGGGACGGGGCGCCGCTCAGAGTCGGGGCACGGATGCGCCTGCGACCCGGGACGAGGGTCGCAGGGGCATCTGTGACAGTATCCCCCCCCCCCTTTGGTCCCATCTTCATTTTAGAGTGGAGAAATTTCTGAATAATGCTGCGGTCCAGGATGTTCTCCTCCGGCTCCCACGATCTTTCCTCGGGCCCGAACCCCTTCCAGTCGACTAGAAAATATCGTTTCCCTCTAGTCCTCCTCATACCCAGGATTTCTTTAACCACAAAGACATTAGCGGCGTCAGCCACAGACGGAGGATGGACTGACTTCTGAGAGAAGCGATTAAGGACCAGAGGTTTTAGTAGCGAGACATGGAAGGAGTTCGGGACACGCATGGTAGGAGGGAGCCGGAGTTTATAGGCCACCGGGTTTATGCGCTTAAGGACCTCGAAGGGTCCTACAAAGCGGGGTCCCAGTTTGTAGGAGGGGATTTTGAGGCGGACATATCTGGCTGACAGCCACACCTTATCACCCGGGGAGAAGACAGGAGGAGGGCATCTTCTTTTATCTGCCTGCGCCTTCATGCGGTCAGACGCACGGAGCAGGGATTGGCGGGTCAGGGACCAAATGGTCCCTATGTCCTGGACCAGAGTGTCAGCAGCTGGGACCTCGGATGAGGATGCTAGCGGGAGAGGTGGGCGGGGATGCAGGCCGTACACCACGTAGAAGGGAGAGGCACCCGCGGACTCTGACTCTAGGGAATTATACGAAAATTCCGCCCAAGGAAGTAAGTTGGCCCAGTCATTTTGCCGTGCAGACACGAAATGGCGCAGGTAACAACCCAGAACTTGATTCACTCTCTCCACCTGGCCATTCGTCTGAGGGTGGTAAGCCGAGGAGAAGTCAAGCTTCACCTGGAGTTTAGCGCAAAGGGCCCGCCAGAATTTAGAAACGAACTGCACCCCCCGATCAGAGATGATTTGGAGAGGGAGACCGTGCAGACGAAAAATGTGGAGAAAAAATAGCTCGGCCAGGCGCGGGGCCGAAGGCAGACCTGGCAAGGGGACAAAATGTGCCATTTTAGAAAACCGGTCTACCACCACCCACACAACGGTATTACCGGACGAAGGGGGTAGGTCGGTTATGAAGTCCATCGCTACGTGAGACCATGGTTGCGTAGGGATGGGCAGTGGGTGCAAGAGACCTGCCGGTTTGTGGCGAGGAGCCTTGTTGCGAGCACAGGAGGTACACGCCTGGACGAACTCTTTAACGTCCTTAGCGAGGTCCTGCCACCAATAGTACCGGGAAATCAGGAGAAACATCTTGTGGGCACCGGAATGCCCGGCCACCAGTGAGCAGTGACCCCACTTCAGGATACGCCTATGGAGCGCAGGGCGGACGTATGTCTTCCCCGGTGGGACGTTCCGGAGGTCGACAGGGGCTGCGGAGATAAGGCGTTCCGGGGGAATTATGTGCTCCGGGATCGCTTCTCCACCCACCCCGTCGGAGGCCCGGGAGAGGCCACCAGCCTCCCCGTTTTTCCCGGCAGGGCGGACATGAATCTGAAAATTAAAGCGGGAAACGAAAAGCGACCACCTAGCCTGACGTGGATTAAGTCGCTGGGCAGTCTGGAGGTACTGGAGGTTTTTATGATCCGAGTAGATACAAATGGGATGCCGGGCCCCTTCCAGCAAATATCGCCATTCTTCCAGGGCCAGTTTTATGGCTAATAATTCCCGATCTCCAATGGTGTAATTCCTCTCCGCCTGAGACAGGGTTTTAGAACAGAAGCCGCAAGTGACAGTTTTGCCTGTGGGCCATTTTTGCGTGAGGACTGCTCCAGCGCCTACCGATGAGGCGTCTACTTCAAGCAGAGAAGGGTTTTCGCTGGGGCCGGCCGCGACAGGGTGGACGCAGAGGCAAAGGCCGGTTTTAGCTTGGAGAACGCTTCTTCGGCCTCGGATGGCCAGCTCCGGGGATTGGCGTTCTTCCTCGTAAGAGCCACAATGGGAGCCACCAGCGTGGAGAAGTGCGGAATAAACTGCCAGCAAAAGTTGCAGAAGCCCAGGAACCGTTGTATGGCCCGCAGGCCCACTGGCGTGGCCACTGCAATCGGCTGACAACTTGGCTGGGTCCATCCGTAGCCCTTGGTCCGAGATAATATAACCCAGGAACGGAAGGCTGACTTGATGGAAGAGGCACTTCCCTAATTTGGCATACAAGTGATTAGCTCGGAGGCGCTGTAGCACTTGGCGGACGTGAAGGCGGTGAGTCTCAAGATCAGGAGAGTATATCAGGATGTCGTCCAGGTAGACCACGACACAGGTATAGAGAAGATCCCTGAAGACATCATTAACGAACTCCTGGAAGACGGCAGGCGCATTACAGAGTCCGAAAGGCATCACCAGGTACTCGAAGTGACCGTCTCTGGTGTTGAAGGCCGTCTTCCACTCATCGCCCTTGCGGATCCGGACCAAATTGTAGGCCCCTCTCAGATCCAGCTTGGAAAAGACCCTTGCGCCCTGTAGACGGTCGAATAGTTCCGTGATCAACGGTAGAGGGTACCGGTTTTTTACCGTGATCTTGTTCAGACCCCGGTAGTCGATGCAGGGCCGTAAGGAGCCGTCCTTCTTTTCCACGAAGAAGAATCCTGCTCCCGCGGGAGAAGAGGACTTTCGAATAAATCCTTTCTGAAGATTTTCCCGGATGTACTCAGACATGGCTTGAGTCTCAGGAACGGATAAGGGGTAGACTCTGCCCCGAGGAGGACTGGTACCGGGCAGAAGATCAATCGGGCAATCATATGGACGATGTGGCGGCAAGGTCTCTGCTTGCTTCTCGGAAAAGACATCAGAAAACTCACGATATGACGCGGGGAGACCCGCTAGAGCTTTAGACGGTACCGGAGAAGCAGTAACACCGGCGAGGTGCCACCAAAACAGCGATGACCGACACTCTGAGCCCCATCGCAAAACTTCGCCCGTCTGCCAGTCAAGCACCGGGGCATGTTGCTGCAGCCACGGAAGACCCAATAGGATGGGCGAGGAAGACCGGGGTAACACATAGAACGACAGTCTCTCTTTATGCAGTGCTCCAATTTGAAGGAACAGTGGCTCCGTACGGTAACGGACTAGATCGCTGAGGATCTCCCCACTGACGGAGGAGATGGATAGGGGTTTCTCCAGGAGAACCACAGGAAGATTGTGTTGAGACACCACGGCAGCGTCCAAGAAGTTCCCAGCCGAACCAGAGTCCAGGAAGGCTGAAGCTTGAAAGTGGGTCCCGGCTTCCGTGCTGACCAGGACGGGTATGTTCAGACGAGGGGAGAGACTGCACACCCCTAGGGACGCCTCTCCCACGTGGCCTAGGTGCGCTCGTCTCCCCGGCCGCCGCGGACGGAGCATGCAACCCCTGAGGAGATGTTCAGGGCTGCCACAGTAGAGACATAGGTTTTCCTTACGCCGTTGGTCAAGTTCCTGCGGAGTCAGGTGGGCTCTATCCACTGGCATGGCCTCTTCCACGGCTGGCTGGGAAGGAGGCTGTGGAGGCCGTAGAAACACCGGAGCAGGACGGGATAGGCGGCGTGGTAGGACTGGTTCTTGCTCTTGGCGGAGCTCCTCACGTCTCTCTGCGAAGCGGATATCAATCCGGTTAGCCAAATGGATGAGCTCGCTTAAAGAAGACGTAGAGTCCCGGGCGGCGAGGGCATCCTTAATCTGGCTGGAGAGGCCCTTCTTGAACGTGGCGCACAACGCTGCATCGTTCCAAGCCAGCTCCGATGCTAGTGTGCGGAACTGCACGGCGTAGTCTCCCACGGAGGCGTTCCCTTGCTGCAGGTTCAACAGGGCGGTTTCAGCAGACGAAGCGCGGGCAGGCTCTTCGAAGACACTACGGAATTCCTGTAGAAATGTCACCAGGTCAGCGGTGACCGGATCGCCTCGGTCCCAGAGAGGAGTTACCCAGGCCAGGGCTTTTCCGGAGAGGAGACTGACCAGCCATAAGTTCCACATGGAGGGAGCACTGGGTGATGAAGCCCCTGCAGGCCTTAGGGTCCCCGTCAAACTTTGTCGGCATGGACAAGCGGAGCTTAGGACCAACTGGAGCGACTGCCACGGGAGGAACCACTGCAGCCGACTGCTGCTGCTGAGTGGCGATGAGCTGCTGCATCATGGAGGAGAGCTGCTCGAGCTGCTGTGCTTGCTGCGCGATCTGTTTTGATTGCTTGACCACGACGGTGGTGATGTTGGAGACGCTCGGCAAGGACACCTTGGCGGGATCCATGGCCGGATCAGGGAGTGGAATCTAAGTGGGTCCCGGAATTCACCAGAGCCCGCCGCAAAGCGGGATGAACTTGCTGCGGCGGGAGTCCACCAGGTCACTACCACTGGCGGGGCTTGCCTGCGGTGGCGGCCAAGGGTAGGCGAGGTACAGAATCGGCAGTCAGGCTCGTAGTCGGGGACAGGCAAGAAGGTCAGGGCAGGCGGCTGAGGTTCGTGAACATAGACAGGCAGAAGGTCAGGGCAGGCGGCAAGGTTCGTGGTCGGTAAACGTAAGCCAAAGGGTTCGGTACACGGTAGGCAAGACAAGGCTTTCTGGAACGCTTTCCCAATAGGCATGTGCACTAAAGATCTGGCAAAGGCCACTGGGAAGAGGCTGGACTAAAATAGGAGCAGTGCCCGGTAATGGCCAATTACCAACGCACTGTCCCTTTAAATCTCAGACTGCAGGCGCGCGCGCTCCCTAAGGGGCGGCGCCGTGCACGCCGGGGGACCGAGACGGACGGGGCAGGAGCGTGGCCGGGTAAGTCACTGGGGACCCGGCAGCGGGATGAGCGGACCCCGGACCCGAGGTGCGGGACGGGGCGCCGCTCAGAGTCGGGGCACGGATGCGCCTGCGACCCGGGACGAGGGTCGCAGGGGCCTCCGTGACAGGAATTTTGCAACTTTTCTTTTTAAATGGCTCTGAAATTGTAAATATAAGTATCTCTAATTAGGATGACAGTGTGCCTCCAAAACAGCAATGTCAGTCACACAGTGCTGCCATAGTGTCCTGGTTACAGTGCCATTCTCTGGGTCCAGGAAGCAGGCACACTAATGTGAAGATTAGTATTGCTCTAAAAGGTACCTGTTTGGTTTGACACAGGTTTGACTGAAAAAAATATATGTTTGGGATGTTCCAAACGCAAAGCTTTTTCTCTAACCCCTCTAACTATAACCATAACCAATTACATCACAGTTGAAACCTGAAGTTCGCATGCACTATATAAAAAGCATATCTGCATGTTTTTCTCACTATCTGACATGAAATCAGAATAAACCTTCCCCGTTTTAGGTCAATTAGGAACCAAAATTATTTGTTTGCCAAATGCCGGAATAATGAGAGAGAATTTTTTTAAGGCATTTTTCAAAGTCAAAAGTTTCCATACATTTCATTAGTATTTGGTAGTGTTGCCCTTAAACTGTATGACTTGGGTCAAACTTTTTGGATATCCTTCCACAAGCTTCTCACAATGGTTGATAGGAACTGTCGCCCTTTCCTCCATGTGTGTAGGTTGTCTTGCTCGCACCTGAGTTTTCAGCTTTGCCCATAAATTTTCAATAGGATTGAGATCAGGGCTTTGTGATGGCCACTCTAAGACATTGACTTGGTTATCCTTAAGCCACTTTGTAACCAGTTTGGCAGTAGCTTCGAGTCAGTGTCCAGGTGGAAGAACCCTTTCTGTCCATGCTTTAAATGCATGGCTGATGTCCTGAGATGTTCCTTTATTATTGCCACATAATCTTGTTTCCTCGTGATGACATCTATTTTGTGAGGTGCACCAGTTCCTCCTGCAGCAAAGATGAACCAGACTTGTGCAAGTTCACAATTCTCTTCCAGATATCTTGGCTGATTTCTTTCCCATGATGTTATACACAGAAGCAGTGTGTTTCTGGTAGGAATTAAAAAATACATCCACAGCTGTGTCTCTACTTAACTCAGCTGTTGCCAATAAACCTATCAGAAGTTTCCAAAGACATAACATCATCATATGAATACAAAATAGGCTGCACTCTTATTTAACCCTTTAACACCTCCAAAGAAAAAAATATTACTCTTCATTTTTCTCCTCCTCACCTTCCAAAAGCCATAACATTTTTATTTTTCACCTACTTTGACATATGAAGGCTTTTATTTTGTGGGACAAGATGTAGTTTCCAATTCTAAGTGGGGCAAAATGTGAAAAAAAGGAATTGAATATGTCTGAGGCAGTTTTGTTTTTGCGGCGTTCAATCTTCTGTAAAAATTATGTTTTATCTGTTTTCTACAGGTTGATACGCATCCAGCAATACCAAACATGTAGGGTTTCCGTTATGTTTTAGTAGCGTAAAAAAAAATTCCAAACATTTTCTATATGTGAATTTTGTGCCACGGCGAAGTTTTTTGTGACCAATAACTTTTTTGTACTAACACCTATGGACGTCAGTAAGGGTGCGTTTTTTGCGGTCTGAAGTGTGCTTTTTATTGCTAGCAGGTTGGAATGCATGCAACTTTTTTTTATCACTTTTATTCTAAATTTTATAGGACATGAAATGACCAAAAAAAATCAATATTGACGTTTGGAATTTTTTTTCTTCTACGGTGTTCAGCGTATGGGATAAATTATGTTATATTTTAATAGATTGGACTTTTTCGGACGCAGCAATACCAAATATGTGTAACTTTTTATTATTTTATTTCTTTTATTTTTGTTTTAAATCTTTTTATTAATAAGAATATGAATCACACAAGTGAAATTCACAGAGATACAATGACCATCATGATATCCAGTCCATTGACAGCCTACGAGGATACATTCCGAAATGCAATGCTTTTCTTATTTTTCCCCCTTACCCACCAACATACAATTGTTAAATGTCTTTAGTAAGTAACACAAAGTATATTATAGAATATACTTTGTAAACAAGTATTGAGAACAAAAAGTGCAAAGATTGCGAGTATGTGCATTCTGCATTACCAATTTAAACAAACATAAGTTTAAACTAAATCCAACCTGGGCCTTCGTTTTTGCGATCTCGTGTCTGTTCCAGAGAACCGGACCCATGCCTCTTCCCAACTGTCTAACCTATAGACCAGCTTTCTAAATGCACTTGAACCTGCTCTATGTTAGACCAGGATTTTCTTGGTATTATACTGACTCAGGCTATAAGCCATGTCTTTTTCCTCAACTCCTGTCTGCCGCCGTAAGGAAAAGGCCTAAGTCGCAAAAACAGAAGGATTACACGTATCTTCAGGCCCAGGCAAAAGTAAAACATACATAAATTTAACAAATCTCAATACAACATACATCAATAAGTGCTCCGTTCCCCAAGGCCACCCCCCCCCCCCTCTGATCCTGATAAGGCGGCCAATCAGCAGACTCCCCGTTTCTGCCAACCAACATCTTGTTTTATTGTTTAAGACTGAATTCCCGGGCCCCCAGAAGCAAGCCAAAGGCAGAGCTGGATATTTTCGTCATTTGGGTAGGTCAGGTCAGAACCCCTTCTAAATTGGTGGCTCTCCCAATAGTAGCTGTTCCTGAATCCATGTGGTATGAGTGAAGCACTCCCTAATGGCCCCCTGTATTCTCTACGGAAGTAAGGGGATAAAGCTGCCCCAGACCTGGAAAATTTTTTCGACATGTGTTTCCTTTTTGCCCGAGGCCTCTACCCAATCAATTTTCAATATATAGGAAAATTTATCTAAAAAAATCCTAAAAGGGGGGTGAAGAGTCGTGTATCCACGTGTTCAAGATGGTTTTAACACCTGCCGCTGAAATCATATATAGAAGTTTTCTACTCCCTGGCTCACATGGGGTCAATTGAACATCTATATGGCCAAATATGGCCCATTTCTTTTATTTTTAAAATGGCAAAAGGGTGATTTGAACGTTTAATACTTTTTATTTTTCTTTTTACTTTAAAACTTTATTTTATTTTTACTTTAACATTGAGTCCCACTAGGGTGCTTCACCACTAGGGGGTACGATCATTCATACAGCCTAATGCATTGTATATGCAATTCATTAGGCTGTATCAAGATGGCGTTTTCCCCACTTCCTACCTGGGGCTGGTAGTGGGGCAAATGAGAACATGGCAGCGATGGAGGCCTTCACAAGGCTCTGAGCTGCCATGTTCACCCATCGGAACCCTGCAATTGCACCACAGAGGCTCGGAGCGAGGAACGGTGAGCAGCACCGTTTCTAAATGATTTAGACGCCGCGGCCATCTTTGCCGCGGTGTCTAAAGGGTTAAACAGCGTGGGCTGGTGGCGCCGCCCCCCCCCACACTGTAACCGCCAGGTGTTAGCTGCAATTAGCTGCTAACACCCGCCAGCTATGTAGCGGGATTTGGCTGCGATCCTGCTTCACAACTGCTTAACGCCACCAGAATGTACCCATACATCCAGGTGGGTTAAGGGGTTAAACTATTAAATTATTTCATCCATGAGCTGATTATGAAGATTATTAAGCTCTTTATTTAACTTATACTTATTCACAAAACATTATTCATCAATTTGCAGAATAAAATCACATGGTAGCAGATTCCATTTACAAAGGAACGTTTCGGTCCGGTTAGGACCTTTCTCAACGGAATTCTTCCCATATGTAATCCTTATTCATTTCCAGCTTGTTGCTCTAGATGCGTGTAAGCCGGTGCCTCAAGGGTCAACTCATGGATGAAATTATTTAATGGTTTAAACAAGAGTGCAGCCTATTTTGTATTCATTGTTTATGGCTTGGCACCGTATATTAAAAAATGAGTGTCGGGGACTTACATGCATGATAACATCGTCATATGGGCTGTCCCAAATTGTTTGAAGGCAGAGTAATCCTTGTGTATATTAACTTTTGGCTTTGCAGAAAATAATAAAAATGCCTTAAAATAATCTCTCTCATTATTCTGGAATTTGGCAAATATAAATAATTTTGGTTCCTAATTGACCTAAAATGGGTGAGGTTTATTCTGATTTCATGTCAGATAGTGAGTAAAACATACATATGTGTCTTTTAATATAGTGTATGGAAACTTTTGGTTTAAACTGTACATACTACAGTTGAAGAAAGACTTAAGTGCATCAAGTTCAACCAAGGTTGGGGAAAGTTGTAGAAGGGAGGGGAATAGGAAATGTTTCAGCTTTGTTTCCCCTACTGATGAAGACTTTGGAACCCATAAGGTCAATCTGCCCTAAAGCGATATTTCATTCCTGATCCCAAAATTGTCATAAGTATTAAAGTATTAAATAACTATTAAAGGGGTTTTCTCACTACACTGTTTCACTGAGTTTTAGTAGTTTTGCACTTACTCTGTCTCCTCAGGCTGTGGGTGTTTCTACAGAAATGATTAGCATATTTAACTTCTACTCTGACACAGCAGGATATTGTTGTCTCTAACAAGATTCCAGATAACGCCATGCTTTTCAGTCCTCACAGTACATGTACCTTTTGTTAACTGAAGCTAATCATGTTAGATATAATTAGTTTGCTTCCATCTTAGTCTGTCAGTGGGGTCATTCCCTACTCTCAGCTAATCAGATAACAGACCTATGTCTGGTATGCAGGTAACCATAGAAACCTGTGTGCACTTCAGAGCACATAAAAAACGCTCTTATCTTATGAGTAAAGTAAAATCTGTTGACCAAAGTATTTAGAAAAAGTCTTCATTTATCAGTCCATTTATTTTTAAAGCTAATTTTTGTAGTGAGTAAAACCTTTAATATTATTTAGTTTTAAGTTGTGATTAGAGTTAAAGGGGTTGTCTCACTACATCGATTCATCTTACCTCAGTCCTGTTTTCTTGGTTTCATTTTGAAGTCAGGGACGTGTTTACTGGCTTCTACTCGGCTGCAGTAGAAGCCAGGTCTGTAGCTATAGCGACCTGAGGAGCTGATGCAGCCCATACAAGAGGGGAGATCTAGGAATAGGTAGGACACTGAAAATGGACATATATTGCAAAGTGACTTGTTTTTGCAAGATCTTTCACATAAAAAGCAATTCTTGTAGTGAGACAACCCCTTTAAGGTTTTTGATGTTATGTTTTTAGGGGTTAACTTACCATTCTGCTGCAGTGCTGGTGCATTGTTACTTCCAGTACAATGTCACTGCCAGTTACAATCCAGAAGAAATCCAGAGTACACCACCATGTTCAACTTTAGCTCAATAGTATAGGCTACAAGTTGTGAGCTCCTATGTATGTAGTGCATGTAGCATTGGAGAACCCATGCACTGCTACACAGGAGCTCGCTGCTCTGCTTGCGCTGATACCCTCATGGACAGCTCATGGACGTCTTGAAAAAGGCTGGAGTGGCCAAAATGTCACATGTACTTGTTACTGAGCCTGCTATCATAAGATTCTATATTTCATGAATTGAATAATATGTAACATATATTAATGAATTAGAATTGTAATTGAACTTGGAGGTGTGTTGTGGATTTCTTCTGGATTGCAAATAAGAGTCTATACATTTCCACTGAAGCACCCTATTTCCACAAGTGGTGTGCAGTGCCATAACTATTTTTGTACTGCCAGTTACAAGAATATAGGGACTACTTTATATCATGGTAACTAGTGCTGTCGGGCCAGATTTATGCAGCATTGGGAGCGGAACAGTACGTGGATCCCTACCCCTAATCAGGGTTTTGGTTAGAGTAGCTTTTTGGCCATCTTTACCACATTTTAATTTGGGTCGACAAAAAATTTAATTGCTTAGATTCAGATCGAATCGAACATTAACCTGAACTCAAAACACAACTGTAGTGAAGACAATATGAAGACACACTTATTGTAGCTGATATAGAATCTGGCAGCTTGCTAATTATCTGACCCTGTGATTGCCATATTGCCAGCACTTTGCTCTCTGGCTGGCTGTAAAAGTGAAGATTTGTGATAAGCAGTTTGCTGTAAACTAGCCGTAAATAAGTGGCATTGACTGTCGTGTGTTCATTTGGAGAGTCATCATGTTCCTCGTCAGATCTGTTGGACCTGTCTTACTGGTGCCTTCTTTTTTAGTGCCATTTATAATGCATGTTGTGGCCAAAGCTATTAGTGGATTTTTAATTATTGTAATTTATGTCTTTATATCTGTCCTTTAGGATCCACTCCTGTTTTTGACTGAGGGAAACTCATTTAATACTGCATCAACCTGTCTTGTGTGAATCTGGCCTTAAAAGGGGTTGTCTCATCTCAAAGTTTCATAGGATGCATGAATGAAATAATGCTGCTTTGCTCTGTCACTTCCTGTTCAAGCTGTCTGTAATTAGCATATGAGCTCTGTGTATTCAGACTTCTCTGTTTATTAGTCTAGATTAAATAAATTACCTTCTCTGAGGTCCGGAGAAGCTTCTGAGCTAATGTAAACAGTAGAGTAATTACTGTCTGTTTTCTGAAAGATCAGATAACAAACAAGCTGTCACTGTCCGGAGTTCTGTGCTGCTGCAACCTGTGTGATGGCATGACTCCCTGCTATCAGATAGAACAAACAGCAGGGGAGAAAGGAGTACACAGGTCGGTCACTTGAGAAACTAGAAAACCCTCAGAAGGTGATCAAATCATTTGTAGCTCCTAACAAAAAAAGATGAACAAAGCAATGCATTTCAAAAATGTCTTCATTTAGTATTCCCTACAATTTGAAAGCTAATCTTTGTAGTGAGAAAACCCCTTTAAACATTTTTTATATCATAAAAAAACAGAAGTGGCACCTGAAAAGAAAGAAGATGTGAAGTTGAAAGCTGGATTACTGCAAAAGAAAACATGCATTTTTGCCCCTTTTTTTCAAAGACAGTTATTAAGTGTTCTTGTGCCGATGACACAGATGTCTAAATTACCTAATTCTGCATATTTTGCCAACATACTACTGTATATGAACTATATGGAGGTTTGTGGTAAGTGCTTCTATAAGATCAGTGGTATAAATATCAGCATATGTAAATGGGTTAACAGTAATATCCATGGTGTACAAGGGTAATATCCATGGTGTATCTCAGGAGGCCTAGTGTGGATTAATTAGTTAATAATAAATAAGAGGTACAAGGTAGTGAGGATTTTTCGCAGTTCCGGATTTGCATATGATGGTTTTTAAGTGTAGATCATGTAAACTGAAATAATGCTCAAAAAGGATTTTTTTGGAAACATTATGAACAACCACTTGAAGGATGACTTTACACCTTGTAATTTTGTAAAACACATTTGTTTTTAGTAGCAGTTTTCATGTTTTTCAAGCTTCATTTTTTTTTTTTTGCACAAAATGGATGATGGATCACATGACTTGTGGTGGGAAAAATGCACCAGAGAAAAGTGCATCAAAAAATGCATGAAGAAACGCATGAAGTCTAAGGGGAAAAAAACCCTGTCCAGTTTTTACATGATTTTTTTTTTTACGTCAAAAAATGAAAATATACAGTAGGTGTGAAGTTGGCCAAGCGTCATTTCACAAGGGCTACAAAATGCTGAGGGTTTCTGCAGGTAAATCCACAGCAGCAAACAAACACCAAATCATCCATATTTTATGTAGATTTGTTCCAGATTCTCCACTGATAATTATTTTCAAAAAAAATGCCAGACAATCATGATATTTGACTTATAATTTAGCATGCTCTCTAGTGGCATCAAAAAGAATGGGATCATCGAAAGGGGTTGTTCCACCAGTTACATAGAATAGGTGATAAATGTATGACCTGTGTAGACAAACCACTGGGACTCACTCATGGATTGTCAGGTTATTTTATTTTTTAATACTGCTGCCCTGTTAAAATAAAAAAGTTATACTCACCTCTCCTTTCACTTTGGATCCAGCGCAGTGCCGTCCTCGCTCTCTGAAGGTCCTCTGTTATCTTCCAGTCTGAACAGGATGTCATTAATTCACCTTCTGATTGGCTGCAGTGATCATATGTCTTTGGCTGACATCACCTTTCGGAGAGTTTAGTTCCAATCAGGGATGTCAGCCAATGACACAGTAGCCACAGCGATAACGTCTTGTTTGGATTCAAACCTGAAGAAAACAGAGGAACAGCGGAGAGTGAGGAAGGCGCAGTGCTAGAGCGGAGAGTATAACTTTTTAAAATTATTTTAATAGGGCAGCAGTATGCAAAAAAAAAAATTTGAAAAATTTAACCGGGCAACCCCTTTAATGTTTTCTCTGCTTAGGTGGTGAAGTCTGGGTATTAGGAAACATAGCAAAAGTGTTTTATCCATCACAAAAATTGGTGGCATATTAACAAAATAGCCCATCAATATCATATAGGTTGGGGATTCTACATCTGGGACCATTACCTATCTCTGAAATTTCCTGAAACTTCTGAATGGGTTGTGGTTGCATTTGGCTCCATCTGCGGTCACTTCACCATTCAGAAAGGGGCGTTTCAGAGGCCCGTTCTAGAGAAAACTGCGGGTCCCAGAGGTGGAATCCGCAACTTATCTCTGAGATTTCCTGAAACTTCTGAATGGAGTTGTGGTTGCATATGGTTCCATCTGTGGTCACTTCACCATTCAGAAAAGGGGGGATCAGAGGCCCGTTCTAGAGAAAGCCGCGGGTCCCAGAGGTAGAATCCGCACATATCTGACATTGATGGCATATCCTATGGAGATTCCATCAATGTTTGTGATGGCAAAACCCTTCTAAGTGCACCTCTTCAGAAGTCCAGTAGCCAATGCATCTTAAAATGTGTCACTTTTTGCACCATCTTTTTTCTCATTATCTTTTATTGCCTGTTCACTACTCTTTTCATCGGTAGCATCTGATCACTTGTGTACTGTATCCAAGATAATGCTGTAATGAGCATGTGTCCAGTTACGCTTTATAATCATTTTATAAAGGTTACGACAGTAAAGATTGCATCACATGGAACTGTATGATGCTTGCAGCAAACACATGACTCTGTTTTCCTCATGTGACCTAGCTGTAATATCTGACATGACTTTTAACCCCATGGCTGAATTTGCTGAATGACTTTCACTACCGTCGGGGATTTCCTATTACCTGTTGTTTGTAATTACCAGCCTGATGAAGTCATCTATATACACTGTGTGCCACATACCTAATATATAAAGAGTTCTGTACACAGGACACTGTGAGTCATAGAAGCATGACCATAATTATGAGAAAAATGCAAGTAACCTAGAGTCTTACCAAATGTCATGTGATGGGTGCTCAGACTTGTCTCTTTTATAGCTTATCTGGAAGAACCAGTCATCAGGAGAAATAACACTTTGTAAAAGAATTACTATTTCAACTAATTTACTGTATAAAATGTAAGCTTATACAGGATGGTTTCCTTAAAGGGGTTGTCTCACTACATTAATTCATATTGTCTCAGTCCTGTTTTCTTGGTTTCATTTTGAATTCAGGGGCGTGTTTACTTGCTTCCACTAGGCTGCAGTAGAAGCCAGGTCTGTAGCTATAGCAACCAGTGCTGGCAGCCTATCATGAGAGATCAATCAGGTCTGTAGCTATAGCGACCATCGCTGTCAGCATATCATGAGAGATCGAACAGGTCTGTAGCTATAGCAACCTGAGGGAATAGGTAATTGGACATAAATTGCAAAGTGACTTGTTTTTGCAAGATCTTTAACATAAAAAGCAATCCTTGTAGTGAGACAACCCCTTTAAGTATAGCTCACTATAGAAAACTGAAGTGGAGTGTGTGGAGATTATACCTGGTTGGGGCTAGGTGTTCCAGACTATTAGGTGCTTAAAAATAGTTTTTAGACTCCCTTAAATGGGTTTTGCCACGATCTCATTTCATGCCTCTTGCATCCAGCTCTTCAGCTCTGTGTACTCAAAAGGGGGCGTGTGTGATTTGTTTGAATTGCCTATCATGTGACTCAGCAGGATGACATCACCAGACCTTTCCTCTCTAGTCACAGAAAAGTCTGTATATGTGTAGAACTGTAAGTAGCTACATTGTAGCTCAGAGGTAAAACTTTTGCCTCCAGACACAAGGGTCCTCGGTTCAAATCCCTGCAGGAACCGAACCTGTAAATTTTATTTCTCTTTATCAATGCACATAACTCATTGAGATTTCTTTTTTTTTATTTATTTGCACTGTTGGACTAATTACTAAGGAGTACAGAGGACGGGAGTAGAAGGACAGCACCTGGGGTTTGAACACTCAGTAGCTGCCTGAAAGGAGAGGTGATGTCAGAGCATGTGCGACCAGGACTGAGAGGCTCTCAGCCCTGGTCGTATCCCCTGGAGATGAGCTGTAAACAATGGATCACTAAAGGAGCAGCTAAAACAAAAACGGTCCAGAATTTTTACTAATGATGAATGGTAAAAATGTTTATTATTTAATTTACAAACTTCCCACGTCAGTTTTACTTCGTGGCAAACCCCTTTAATACATTGGAAATAATACAGACAATAACATAGAAAGCCAACAGAAATTCATTACCTTGGTTAGACTGGGGTCACATGGCATTAGAACTTACACTGTGGTCAAAGTACCATAAAAAAAAGTTACCCTGACAGTTACCATTGCCCTTTAAATTTCAACAGAGCAAACATAGTCCTATTTGGATTACGTCTACTTTATTCGTCAAATGTACATGCTTTCTATGCGGGGCAAAAAATGTATAACGCCCCCCTGGAAGGACCTGCGCTTAGTCCAATAGGGACTATGTTTGTTCTATATTTGTCGTCTATGGGTTCGCCATGGCTAGGTTCATGGTACACCATGCGTGTTATCGCTTGTTCAAGCTACCTGAACAAGCATTACTGTGATTATGGAATAATGCCATGTGCCATAATGCTTTAGATGGGTTTCTTCTGGAAACATGGAGAAGATATTTTACTTCTTGTGTACAGGATCAAAAATTGTTAGATCTTTTACTGAATTCTTGACCGAAGCTGAAATAATATTCATTCTAAAAACCTTTTGCAGGTAAAGACCTACAGATCAATCTACCTGCTGAACATAAACGATAATTCAGAAGCTCACCTTCATTAGCAATTCATTCTACACCTTGGTTCGGCTTCTCGCGCTCATGGACGAGCACTGTGCGTTTAATAATTGAAAAGTTTTAATTGACCAATGATCGCAATAGGCTAAGTCTTGATGTGGTCAATCTTTATTCTAATATACCACATCACTTAGTACATATGGCTATTGAATTCCACTTGGAAAAATTCAGTAATTATGATGAGGGACTCAAAGTATTTTTTTGGGATAATATTGATTTTTTGCTTGAAAACAATTTTTTTTCTTTTAATGATCAGTATTATTTACAGTTGACAGGAGCACCAATGGGAGCCACCTCATCCCCTTCTATCGCAAACTTGTTCATGTTGTGGTTTTATGGGACACATCTTGTTCATTTTGATGGCACAATCATTATGACAGATGCATACTAATGGTCATGGGTGCTTACATTGACGACCTTTTCCATGTTAATTTGGATTGGTTGTTGCGTCGCGGATGTAGGTGTGTCCATTACCAGATTTTGTATCGTATGTAAATGATAACTTATATAATCTCAAGTTTACGCATTCTATACAAAAGAACAAAATTTAATTTCTTGATTTAGAATTAAAGGGAATGTGTCAAAACAAAAAACGACTTATATGTTTGTATGACCAGATTTTTATGTTAAACACATTTTTTAGTGAGATGTGTGGTTATTTTTTTTAATTTTCCATTATCCACTTTCAGTATATGTTTAAATAATTCTTAAGTCCTGCAGTTTTCACTTTGGCGCCAGTAATGCCTAATAATTTGTCTGACACTTTCTGTTCTGGGTTTAGAGAGATTTTTCAGCTGGTCTCGCCTTGATTATCAGTTAAGCCCAGGGTACAAAATGAATAGAGACACCATTGTCGTACAGATAAACACAGAATCCACCAGGTCACAAGAGGAGCATACTACACAGCTCTCACCCCGTAGACCTCCCTGCAGAGTAATTTTTCTTCCTAGGTCACACAGCACATGAATAGAAAACTCATCCTATAGATAAGTTATATGAGACAGAATCTGTCTTAAGAATCCATATGTGCATGATGTGCTGTAAGTATCTCTCTGAACTGCTGTTAATCATGCAGTGCAAGCAAGAATGTCTCTCCCCACAGTCATATATAGTATGGGCCAAATTGAGAAAATCTACAATCAGGAAATTAAAAAATCGGCTAAGAGGAAAGAATTATGGATCAGGGTCTTGATTTAATAAGTAAAAAAAAAAATTGGCGACAGATTCCCTTTAACAGGTGAGACTGATAAAGCTTTAATCCGCACAAAACTTTATAGCAAACCGACTTGTGGGACCACTATCCTCCGAGCTGACAGTTGTCATGCAAGAAGTACGATTAACTCCATACTGCTAGGAGAGTATACAAGAGCACGTAGAGCTTGCACACACTACAATTATGACCTGTGAAGAATCGCGAAGTAAAGTCATTTAATATATACAAAAGACTTACAATAAGGGGGTTATACTTCCCCAGAATACTGAAGAGGCTTTCCATAAAATAAAAAACAAAATGCAGGACCAGTTACTATAAAATAAACATAAAAGTAATCTGATAGGTAAAGGGGTAGTTTTTTTCTACTCAGCTTTAGGTCTGGAAGGATATTTTATATGTCCTAGACTAAAATGAGCTGATCAAGGGGTTAACTCTTTAAGGCACCCTGACTTTATGAACGTCATGGTTTCACTTGCCTGTTAATGCACCTTGAGGTTAACTGGAATGATCTTGAAAGCTTTTCTGTCTCCATTTTGTGCAGACGATAAAGTAGTAAAGCTTTATGCTAATGCTGACATTCTGAAGCATATTTAGCACATTTTACAACTGAAGGTGATCAATCACAGGCTGGCCCATTGATCCCCTTGCTAGGTTAGCTGGGGATTGGTAGTTCAGTCTGCTGATAAATACTTAGAATGCAGGTTACCTAGTCCATGGGAGACAATAAGGGAGATAAATTAGGATAAAAAATGTGTGTAATATAAATAGTTTTAAAGGGAGAGATGATGTAAGAATAGATCAGATATTTAAAATATAGGACTCGGGTAGACTGGCAAAAAAACCAACATACTGTAGCGAAAGGGCGATCGGAAGATAAGCAAAAATGCACCACATATGGAAAAAAGGACAAATAAGATGCGTGAAAACTAAGTAAGGAGGAAGAGACAGTAATAAGCGAGGGGAGTAGGCTGGAGTCGGAGAAAAACGATAAGTTCTATCCCCGGTCACCCCTTATATTGCCATAACGGCCCATACTCTGTTTTTTTTGACCTTTTACTACCGTACCCTCATTCCGCTCTCAGCTTGCTGTTACCTCTCGAACCATTCGGTGCGAACTTTAAACTAATAGGGATATGACTCACCCGACTCACAGCCGCTGTGAAGAGGAACATCAGAATAAAACACACACACAAATTGTAGAAATTATATCTATATAAAGCATACAAAGTCAGGAGGAGGCACAATTCGGACTAGGGTACAAAAACAAAGGAGATGCATTGAGCTTCCATCCACAGACCGACAATGACAAATCCTCGGGTCTAGGGGAACAGGCTTTACTTAATCAGTTGCGAGGTTATAACCTGTTGGGGGGACTTCACATAAACGACACACCATAAGACCGCACTGAGATGGAACGGAGTTGAAACAGCTAACACACGAGAACAATAGGGGACCAAACCTCAGAAGCCTGGAAACCGGGCGAAGAAGCTCATATAAGCAGGATCTACCGGTGAGCGGGGGCTTGGCTTCTGGGGGCGCGGTAAGAATCGAGCTTAAGTTTGGTGTGTTCAGGCATGACACCACCCACAAAAATTAACCTAGTGGTGACACCAAAAACAAGAAGTTCCCTGGCATAATTTTCACCTCGCCTGTATGACGGGTCACCACCCCCGCCTGAAGCACACATGCAACTCCCCATCTGATCTCACGAGGTCCTTGCCCAGCACACTCCCCCCAAGCATGTCCGGCCACCCCTCAGCCCTCAAGCCTCCCAGTCCCCGGGCATGTCTGTCACTACCCAGCTCGCCTACCTCCTACGGGCCCACGGGTTCCCCTGTGGATTGGTTTGCCGCAGGTTTTGCATTGACGGGCCTCACCACACACAATCGACTCTAGGGCGTTGCTCTAATATGCATGCTGCCACCTTCTTACTCTTACTTCTTAATTCGCTGGGCTCGACCATTACTTTCCCTTGAGTTTTACGGCTCGTTCGAACCCTCTGCGCTGGCATCCGGGTTTCCCGCTTTCCGGTCCGCGGGTCTGCAAGCGTGGTGTTATAGCAACATTTTAAAAAACAATGCTGTGAAGGCCAAAAGCCGCCAGGAGCGCAGAGGGCGCACGAGAATTTTCAGAACGGAGGAAATAAGTAAATAATGCATCACGAACGTAAA
The DNA here is from genome assembly GCA_025379985.1 of Phyllomedusa bahiana. Taxonomy (NCBI): domain Eukaryota; kingdom Metazoa; phylum Chordata; class Amphibia; order Anura; family Hylidae; genus Phyllomedusa; species Phyllomedusa bahiana. The sequence continues at coordinate 33,901 of JAODAL010027782.1, forward strand.
GAACCAAGGGTGCCTCAGCGTCGGTGCCTCACTAACCGTTTCCATCATGTCCTCTCCTCATGCCCATACTATTGTGACTCTACTGGGGGGCTCATCCGGGACTTGGCAAGCGTACAGCACCCCTTGCTCCCTTTCTAGACACCGAAGAACGAGGGCTACAGAACAGCATCTATCAGAGGAACGGGAAAAACACTATTTTTAGTTTTCAACCCCCCTTGACCTGCACGCACCCACCAGACGTCCAGCGATGACACTAACAATCGCTTTACGCTCTGTTTTCTCCGTTTAATACACGTTGCAACGGATGTGCGGCATGAGGCAACCAACACAGATAAAACAACCACGAACGCACACGGCCAGCAAGAAAAGATCTACAAAAGATAGAACTCAGAAAGTCGCGAAGCAGGGGGAGACGAAGCCAGGCAGAGAGTCATTGAAGGAGGGTGTCTTGATCAAACACCCCCCCCCACCCACTCACCGTGGCACCTAGTCACCCACCGAGGCCGCGCGCGTAATCGTCAATCTCGCACTACTTGCGGTTTGCACTATACGAACACCAAACAAGCAGAGGTATGGGGATTTGTTGATTGCAGTAAGCGAAGGAAGCGCATACTGTAGCATCCTGCTCAGAAGGAACAACTTTACTGGACGACTCCCGAGAACTCCCTGTGGTGTTCAAAAGAACAAAACTTCCTTAACAAGGGGCCGACTGTAATGTTATGGTGCATAGTTAGAGGCGGTTGAGGACAGTGAGTCTAATGTACTATTCAGCACGACTAGCCCAGTGAGCGGATTAAAGCAAAAAGTAAATACCATGAGGGCTGGGCGATCTATCACGACTTGGAGGTTCCTGCAACTTCCGCCGCAACCATATGTTGACACAAGGTACCAACGGGCAACTCCAATACTGAGACACGGCGTGGGTCAGAACATCCAACCTCATGCCATGCCCTCGACTGAGGCTCTAACAGAATCCGTGCGATCTAGGAATGTTCGTAACGTCGTCTGTGCAACCGGGTGAAAGGAGCTACGGGACCGGGCACAAAGACGACAAAAGAAGGAACGAGAACATTGGGTAGCATTCACAAGTGAACCTACCAGGGAGGGAAGCAACATGAACGGGGCATGAGGTTGCGGGCGGGCGTGGTGGACCGAACGAATCGGCGAATGGAGTTGAAGACGGCGTAGACGTGGGACTACAATGGATGAGATAAACGGGAATTTTTCGCTGGACAAATAGCCTTCATGGTTGTTGCGATAAAACGGTTAACGCACGGCTAGCGGTATCTCGACTGATTAGTGGTCTACATTCGCCGCTGGTGGGCGTGCGGATTAAAGATCTAGTATGGCCATGCCCATCTCACCCCCGAGTCTCGCCCCCAGACACTCCCTGTCGGACGACGACCTATCCTTGTTCACCGTCTGCCATTTATGCCATCGCCATGTTTTTTTCTCAACATTTGCAGGCCTGCCCCGGCTGCTTACATCTGCCTGTTTCACTGCCTTGACTTGTGAGGTTCACACCTCAACCTTTCACACATTGGTATGCTCAGATCTGCATCGGTAGGAGCCTATGTTGGCAAAAGGCTGAAAGACCATACCAAGCCGACATAATCGATTACGGTATATCTGCGGGGTATTCCTGGAGGGAGGGTAGGTACGAAAAGGCATTCGAGAACACAGGGACGTAGATGGCCGAAAAGATATATGAAATACGGATGGTGTTCATAGAGAACGGGATAATACTAAAATGCGGAACGCAAGATCGGGGGGCGGGGGACTCAGAGCACAAGGGAGGTATAAATAATCAGGAACAGACGTAGAAAAGACAGCGGAAAGTAAGAGGCATTCACCAAGAATGTGGAAGTCATTCGGGATCTTAATGGACTCCAGTGAGATAATCCAAGATAAAGGAAACTGAAGATGGCAACTCATTAATAAGAATGGAATATCGGAAGAAAAGATAGGTGGATTAGATTGAAGGTTGGGGGCGTTGGATGAAGGTTGAACGAGGCCTACAACCACATTGAGGTCTAAAAACAGTGAGTCCACATCAAGTCTTTTACCGACGCTAGGCATATGGTCCTAGACCTACTACCCCCATTCCGCAATGCCATCCACACATGATTTACCCTCGGAGCATGTAAGATAGTCAGGGGGGGCCAAACCATAAATTGAGTCCGAACCCACATCCGGATTCGTGAGGGAGGCGGGAACCCTCGAAACAATGGACAAACACATGAACCATAACCACTGGTATTATGGCTGGTACGGATGTTCCAGGCACGTCGCGGGTATACGTAGGGAGAACCTATGGTTTCAAGTTAACTGGGGACAGGTGTTGGAAGAATGTTTCCCCGGTAGAGGTGCTAATAGGATGGTGAACGAGGGATGACTGGCCCCCACTGTGCCGGACACACTACATGACACTTTTTGTTTTTTTTTTGTGGCAGCGCAGCAACGTTGATCATTCAGGAACTACACCGGGGTTTTTACGCTTTCGTATCGTTCGCACACGTATAATTGTCTTTACTTTTTATCAGGCAGTACAATGTACAGTTTACTCACTACGCCTTCTGATGTGGCCAGCCATTATGGAAAGTCCATGACTAGGGTAGAGGTTCTTCGGCGGCACACCGGAAGAAAGATCCGAATCATAACACAGTGACGACTGACAGGTAAATGTTGCAGTACACAACGTAGAAATCAAAAATTGATTGTTGCATAATGTAGGGATAAGGCTAACACTACCTACTTTATAAAAGCTATTGGACCGTGTGCTTATGATCCCTTGGTTCATTCTGTATTTCACACTCTACTGCAAATCGACATCCTCATCGTAACGCCCCGGGGTCAAGTTCCAGCACTACCGTAAACCGTCATGCCTTAACATAAACTCTTATGCAAACGCAATTTACCTACGCATACCCACACACTGTATACCGGCCTACTGTCATGCCAGACACTTACGGTCGGGAGTGGGGGGGCGTCGCGGGGGCAGGGCGGGGGCCTTCCTTTGGGGGGTTTCTGTTGGGTTGGGAATTCATGATTTTCATTTGCTTCTTCAATTTTGGGGGGGGGCGCCGTATCTCCCGGGGCGGCCCACCTCACTATATCGGGGGTGGGGGTAGAGGGTGGGGTTGGGGGAAACCTCTTCAACAATTTATTTTTTTTTGTCGTCTTCTGGGGGCTCGCGTGTCGTGCCTCCAGTGCCATGGTAGGGCGGTCGGGGGGGGGTGAGGGAGGGTGCGGGGGTGATGAGGAGTCTGCGTTTTTGGGGTTACCCTTACCTTGCGGGGTCATCCCTCGCTCCTCTTGCTGGGAGCGGATTCTTTGTCCATTCTCCACTTGCTTTTGGAAGGCATCCACGGTGGCGGGCGGGGCGGGCGGGGTAGCTGTACACTTGTGTCTCAATTAGATTGCACTTGTTGTTCCACTAGACCGTCGGACGGCCTACTAGGCGTGGCCGGGCTAATTTTGTCCTTCTCCCTAGCATTCTCGGCGGGTGCCAGCACCTCAGACATTCTTCGTCCTTGATTCTTGGGGCGGTGAGGCGGTGCCTGCTTCGTGGGGGGGCCGAGCGGGGGGGGAGGGGGCACGGGGGGGGGGGGGAGCGGGGGTTAGCCGGGGGGGGCGGAAGGGGTGGGGGGGGCGAGTTTACGGCCTCGCATGGTGCCGGGGCGGGGGTAGGCGGTTCCGACCGCTGGCACCCTATTGGGAAGCGGTGGGGGGGGCTGGGGCGCCTGTCACTGGGGTCGGCAGAGGGGGCAGGGCGGGTCCCCTCCCTTGCCTACGGTTGTGGGAGCGGGCGGTGGGGGGGGTGTCCGGCCCTGCAGGGGTGGGGCGACTAACTTCTCACGCCCGGCGCCCCCCATGCCCCCTCCTGCCCCCCCGTCCCCCCCCCCCTCACTGGGGCGAGCGGGGCGCGGGCCGCGGCCGGGGCCGGCGGGTGCGCGGGGTGCGTGGGGGCGGGGGGCGAAGAGGGGCGCCGCTAGGAACCTCACCCCTCCCACCCACCCCCCCCACCTGCACTGCGCGTACCCCCCGCACCCGCCCCGCCCCCCTTGATCACCCAGCTGCCATCCGGACCTAATGCCCAACTCGATGCCGTTGTGTAAGTTTGTTTGATGTATCTCCCCCCTTGGTGGTTTTCGTCTTCCAGAGATAAGATAATATCTTTATAATAATTATTGACTAGGGGACAATTCTTCAGGTTTGTCCGGGTCACTGCTGTCAGGAGGTGGGCTGATATAGTACGGATAGGGGTCACTCAGCTACCCCACGTGTTTATAATATCTAGGGTCCACTACAGGCAGCCCTATACCGTGGGTCTCTCTCAGGCAGGTATATGATATAGGCGGCACTCGAGGCAGACTATATAGGTTACCGTCATCTGGCATTTGGAGTATATAGACTACTAGGGGGCGACTCTGGTGTTAGGTGATACTCGATTATAGCGGACACAAAATATCTATCATAATGAATATTACATCAGGAGCGAATTTATAGGGCCACTTCTGTATCTGGCAGCGTCATTAGACTATACGGGGAACTTCTCGGCTGGTTGATATAGGGTCATCTGTCTGGCAGGTATATAGATATAAGGTGGCATCATTCAGGCAGGAAGTGTTATATACCCGACTGTTATAGATTAAGGGTCACTTCTCCAGGCAAGCGTATATAGCATGATAGGGCGCGAAACCTTATAAGGCAGTTCTTTTTAGATTTAGGGGATCCCAGGGTGGTCTCTACAGGGTCACACTGCTCTGGCAGGGTATATAGATTTTTGGGGATAACTGCCCAGGTATAATATAGTAACTATCTGGTCAGGTATATATAGGGCATCAGGCTGGTTATATGATATAGGGGGCACTCTCAGTGGCTTGTATTAGATATGACCCGGGTGAAACGCTGTGAAGCGGATAAAAAGGTACAAGCTCATGGATCAGTACGTTCTTAGCACTACTATATATATACGTATCTCATATATATATATTGATATATCATGGTCACTTCTGGCTAGGCTATACAGGATAACATGTCTCACTCTCCGGCAGGTATACGCAGATATAGGCGGCACTCAGGGCAGGTATATATTTGGACATCACTCTCAGAGGCAGGTCGTCCGCATATACGTATCGTATAAGGCCTTGTGGTACACTCTCGGCATGCGTATACCCAGGTCGGTGTCGCACTCTTATGGCAAGTGTGACAGCCGGTGTCATACTACGTTCGATTTATAAGCCGGGTTCCACCGTAGGGCCGCGGCGGTGCTTGTGTTCTGATAGTAGATTATAGTGGAGGCATCGGGCTCTTCTGGCATTGGTTATTAGAGTGTTAAGACCTTTCAGGGCAGGTCTTTTATATAGTTCACTTAGGTATTATACTCTCAGTGTCAGCCATTGGGTGTTTTCGTTTTTATCGAGTATGTTAAATATTTGGTGATGCGAGCTCTGCTTGGCTGTTTGTTTAGTTAGTGGGAGTGTTTATAATTTAAGAGTGATTTCTTTGTTGTAAGAGGGTCTCGAGTGATAGATCTACAGGACGGCATCCTAATGAGGCATACCCTATCAGGCCAAGTATGTTATTTACAGTGCTCCGGTATTTATAGATCTATAGTATAACTCTCAGGCAGTGATATGAGACCGGCATTAGAAGTTGTTTTAGAGCATGTGCACTCTCAGGCACGGCTATGTACGCCACAAGGATTAAGAGGGTCTAATATAGAGCACCGCCTCTCCCTCCTCACTCACACACCACAACAAAAAACCTTCGTCAGAGCTAAATATAGTACTTTATTCATGGAGTTTGGTCTGTGTGTCATGTGTGTGGCATGTTAATTTGTTGGTGATGTCAAGCTCGGTTCGCTACTCAGGACAAGTCCTGTGTCTTGTGTGTATATGAGAGATGTTACACGGCTCATGGATACAGATAACTCGGCAGCGTTCCCTCATATCTCTCTGGGCATGTTCTGTATTAGTGCGCTAACATTCAGGCATGTGTGTTAAAGATTGTGAGTTCAACCGCGTCAGTGTGTCTATAAACCGCCCCCCCCCCCCCCCCCCCCCCTTGTCCCCCCCCCCCCCCCCCCCCCTTGTGGACAGGTAGTATTATGCTCCGTCTACAAACTGAGTCGTGTATAGAAGAGTTAGGGGATCCATACGCATATTCCTCACTCGTTCCACTCTATGCCTTGACGGTCTACCCCCCCAACCACCACCCACTTTATTACCCCCCCCCCCTTCCCCCCGCCCCCCCCCCCCCCCCCCCCCCCCCTGCCCTGTTTATATAAAGAGAGATAGGTTTAATTCAACTGGAGCTAATTGATCCTGGCCTGTCGGGTATACACGGTATGAGCATGGGTTGTTGTATGTGGGTTAATGATCGGGGCGAGTGCGTGTGTGTGTGGCTGGCGAGGCATAGCGAAATATGGTGTGGGTTGTGTGTGTGTGGCGTCTAATTAGTGGACTGGGTTTTTTGCAGAAATCTCGCTGGACTGACCATGTGGTCGTGTCGCCGCGCTAAAACTCTGGCTTGTCGTTTGATTGTAACAAGAGCCGTCTCAGGGGGGCTCTATGTATGCGGCAGGTTATATGAGCTTATGTGGGCGCACGTTTGTCCGTTGGGCATCGCTATATAGTGATCATACTGACCGCTGGCGTCCTTATATATAGAAATATAGGATCACTATCAGGTTGCTACCATCATTTTAGATATTCAGGTTTCACTCTCATGGCTGGTTTTTTGTCTATGTGGGGATACGCAGTGATGATCACCGATGTTGTGCTCGTGAGCGCTGTCCACTGCACTCAGTATATAGATAGTTGCGGGTCAATTTTCTTCTTCTTTTCCTCCTTCCCTCCCTTCCGAACGTCTGGTTGGCTTGTTGTTAGTTTGAGAGAGATTGTAACAATAATATTCTATATATTACTGCCCTGGAGTGTCCCTATATCTATTACCTGCTCTACCCTCGCGCGGGGAGAGTGAACCCCTTTCAACATACCGATATCTACCCTGTGTGAGGTGATCCGTATATATATATATACTGCCTGTGAGTGGTACTATATACTGACTGAGAGCCCCCATATCTATTATACCTGCCTCCCGAGGTGACCCCTTGTATTACTTGCCTGAGTGACTCTATATGTATATAACTCGCCTAGAGTAGTGACGCCTGGTTCTATACCTGCCTGAGTGTCCCTCTATCTCGATATATCTGAGCATGAGAGTGCTCCGTAATATATGTCTATATACTGCGCCTGAGTGCCCTATATATACCTGCCTGATAGTGACCTTATATACCTTCCTGAGTTACCGCCTGTATATCTATATCACCGGACTGAGAGTGACACCCTGTCTGTACACTGCTGAATGTCCTGAGCTTCTACCTATATACTATATACTGCGTGAGTTGTCCCATATATCTATATACCTGCCTGAGAGTGACACTATATCTATGGCATACACTCGCTTTGAGTCATCCTATATCTCATATACCTGACTTTTGTGAGAGTGACCCTCATATGCATGCCTGGAGTGTCCCTATATCTATTTACCTGCCTAGACAGTGACCATATATTATTACCACTGCCTTGAGAGTGAAAGCATAATATCTATTATAATAGACCTAGAGAGTGATACTGATTTCTATATATACTGCATGTTGGTAGTGTAGAGTAGTTATCTACTATACCTGCCTGAGTGCCCCTATATTCTATATAGCGGTCCTGGAGCTGTGAATCCTTCTATCTATATATATTACGCCTGAGAGTTACTCTCCCTTATCTATATATTACTGCCTGAGAGTTTATGCCTATATACGCTGCACTACGATTCGTGCACCAATCACGTCATCTATGCTATATTACTATGTAGTCCAACCTACTTCTGATAGACGTGTCCTGCGACTATATCACACTTGTAGGCCCTATACTTGACCTGAGAAGTGACCCTGTGTTATTACCCTCTGCGTCTGAGTGATCCACGTCATATCTCGCACTATACCTGCATCGAGAGTGATCCATATTATACTGCCTCCCCTTGGATGCCCCTATCATCTTTCTCTACTGCCTGGTGAGTCGAAGAGTTATAAGCTATAATTGCCTGCCTTCGCCAGCCGGGGTACGTACGTGAACATTAGTTCTATATAGTATATTATATATATACTAAGATTAGTATATATATAATTGCATAGGAGGAGTGTACGGTTTATCCACCTGCCTTGTAGTGCAACCTCCTCTTAGTTATCTGATTATTTACTTCCTGGGGAGCAGGCGGCTCATGTGCGGGTGAGTAGTGCCCCTATATTTATTCCTACTGCGATAGTCCTTATATTGAACCTGCCAGAGGAATGACCTTAGTTTATACCTGCCTGAGTGCCCTATATCTCATATTTTTACCTGCCTGAGAGTGACCCTGTCATACCTGCCTCGGGTTCCCCTATATCTAATTTTTACATGCTGTGATGCCCGCTATATATGTAATTGTTATCATGCCTGAGTGGGAACCGTTTTTTCTAGCGAGCCTCTCAGCCTGATTCTGGCCCCTGTATCCTATTTGACCTGCCATGTACCAGTGACCTGACCCTATATACTGCACTGCGTTTGAGTCTCCTGAGTGACAGTATATCCCATATTCACCTGCCAGACAGTCCTTGGCCCTTTTTGATGCTCCTTGCTGATTTACCCCTATATCGATTGTATACACTACCTGGAGTGCACCTATATCTTATTACATGCCAGGGACATGGACGAGGAGTAAACCCCCTATATTTCTGCTCTGAGACGCTGCCTCAATTTTATTTTATACCTGCCTGGTGTGTGCTAATAGACAACATGCTTGTTTTGGACCACTTCCCGGCTGCGCCTCCCTCAGCTATTCGGGCGGACCGTATGTGATGTCCTGACTATATAGTCTATATACTGCGCTCTGCCGCTGTTGACTCCGGAGTGCCCGCGATTTTACTACCTATACTGCCATCGTGGAGGAGAGTGATCCCTGCATTTATTCTGTGTTCCGCGAGATGGATCCTATATCTACTATAAACTACTGCCCGTAGAAGTGATCCTATATACTGCCCTAGAGTGCCTATATCTATAATACCCCTGACCGGTTCTCTTCTGCACGTGAGTGACCCCTCGTTTAGCGTGCCTGATCGTGACCTAATATACTATATACTGCCTGTCTGGAGTGCCCCTATATTCTTACTTTATTAGACATATACCTGCCCTTTATGATGAGGAGACGTGACCCCTTCCCTTGTAATTACATACTACCTGAGGACGTGATCCTGTATATCGTACTATATAGTGCCTGGGGAGAGTTATCCTATATACTGCCTGAGTGCCCCCATTTATATATACCTGCTCTGAGATAGAGTGTGGACCCTGTATACTTGCTGAGTTGGAGCCCTATATATTAACTATACTTCCTGTGAGGGGACGGAGATCGTGACCTTTTATACATGACCCTGAGTGTACCTATTATCTATAATAACCTGTCCAGGAGTGCCATGCCTATATTATAATACCTGGCCTGAGTGCCCCCTCTATATTTACCTAGCCAGGGATTGATGACCTTCATATACTGCACGCCCACTTCCTCTTGAGTGCCCCTATATCTAATTTTTCCCTGCCCTGGGGTGGATTTGGAAACCCCGGTGATACCGATCCCACCTTTACCCTGCCTGAGCTTTTCTCTTAAGCCCTTGGAAGCTTCCCCTCCCCGTTGACTACTCTAATATGATCAATGAGAGTCCCTATATCTTAGTATACCCTGCATCTTGTCGAGGGTGACCCGATTTTTATTATTACCTGCCCTTCGCGGTGAGTCGTCCTCTTGTTCTCTTATTTCCTTTGTTTTCGGCACCTTGTGTTGGCCCCGCTGTGATAGTTTACTGCCAGTATGGAGGTAAATGTTGATAAGGCATCAATGGCCGAGGCTCCGAGCCGAGTGTCACTCGGGATGTAACCTCATTTGGTACGACATCCGAGCGACAGACTCACCTGGTTGCTCTACTTACCACTATGATATCGCATTACCCTATTAATGCCTTCTTTTGACCCCCTCCTTTGCCTAGTGCCTCCTCGATAAACCTGACTGGGTTTGCCCCGTATATCTTACTCATGCCAGACAGTGACCCTATAATTTAGTATTCCTCGCCTTCTGCTCGATTGCTCGACCGAAGTCGTTTCAGAGAGCCGCTCGCGTGATGCCGTAGTAGCTGTGTACGCCTATATCCCCCCTATAGTTTACCTGCCCCTGACCGGAGTAATTCTCTATATTCTATATATACTGGCCTGAGTAGTTATCCTTATTATATACCTGCCTGAAGCTGCCACTCTATATACTATTGATACCTGCCTGAGAGCTTGGAGAGGTCGAAAAGGTGATAGAGAGTGACCATGGTTATAAATGCGATGATTTTAAGTGACCAGTATATTTATATTCTGCGCGCTCCTTCGCAGAAATGCTGTGACGTGAGGTGAGAGTGACGTCCTTTTATACCCTGCCTGTGCCCCTGAGTATGCCCCTTTATTCTTCCTTTACATGACCTGGTGAGTGCCCCTATATCGATATTATCCGGCGCCTGTGTGTGCACCTATAACTATATCCGCCTAGTACTGGATCAAGTGCCCTTTATAACCAGCTAATGAGGTGACCTCCGTATAGGTGTCTTACGGAGCTGTGTGTGTGGTTAAGGGGTTGGTACGGCCTGAGTTCACAGTTGTGAGTTTTTTGACTGTGGTAGACCCTATGGTTATATATATATCTGCCGGAGGAGTGACCACATGCTGTCCTATTATACCTGTCGCTGAGAGGTAACAGAGATTATTATATTACCTGGCTGAGTGCACTCGATATCTATACTACCTGCACACACAGTGACCCTATATGCCTGTCTGATTTCGGCAGCCAAATGAGGTGGTATTACACTTGCTAGGGAGTGATCCCCTATATCTATATACTCCGCAGAGAGTGGACCCTATTATCTGCATGAGTGCTCCCTTACATCCTATATTACCGGTGCTGGATTGCCCTATATCTATATACCTGCTCAGAGAGGTGTACCCTATTTAGTCCTTCATTAGTGACCCTATTATCTAAATACATGCCAGAGATGTGCCCTAAAATCTATATTCCTGTCCTTATGGGGGTCATACAACACCACACCCATTTACCCACCCTTTCAACACACACAAATCCAACCATCATTTGATCAAACTATACCATACTACCATCTTTTCCCACACATAACACACCTCTCTACCACACCACACAACCAACAAATACCAACACACCCTAAATATAAAGTGTATCATTCCCATATAGTTTACACATAACAAAAAAACCAACAACCCTAACACACACCCAACCCAAAACCCCCCACCCCAAAACACACCACCCACCCCCAACACACCCACCCCCCCCCCCCCCCCCCCACCCCCCCCCCCACCCCCCCCCCCACCCCCCCACCCCCCACCCCAACAACCAACCCCCCCCCCATCACTCACCCCCCATCACTCACCCCCCACAAAACCCCCCCCCCCCCCCCCCCAACCCCACCCCCCCCCCCCCCCCCCCCCCCCCCCCCCCCCACCCCTCTCCCCCCCCCCGCCCCCCTCCCCCCCCCCCCCCACCCCCCCCCCTCCCCCCCCTCCCCCCCCCCCCCCCCACACACACCCCCCCCCCCCCCCCCCCCCCCCCCCCCCCCCCCCCCCCCCCCCCCCCCCCCCCCCCCACCCCCTCCCCCCCCCAGACCCCCACCCCCCGCCCCCCCCACCCCCTCCACCACCCAACCCTCCGCACTTCCCCCTTCCGCCGTGGCTAAACCCGAACGTTCCCCTCTGTGCATTTCTCTTTCGTTGCAACTCCTTGCTGGCCACAGTCCACCGGTGTTTCCTTCCCGCCCCACCCACCACTTCCTCCTGTGGCGTTGCCTGAACCCTGGACCGCTGTCTTGCCACTCGCCACTGTGGCTCCCACGTCGCCCCCCCCCCCCCCGTGCGTCGGCCTGGCGCCCACCTCCCCCCCCTCCCCCCCACCCCCACCCCCCCTCCCCCCCCCACCCCACCCCCCCCCCCCGCCACACCCCCCCATCCCCCCATCACCACCCCCCGACAAACCCTTCACCTGCAATATTGTTCGCCATAAAAAAACCAAACCCTCGCAACATCTTGTCTTCATAAACCACACAACTTCGCAACAACGTATCCCCAACATAATCTACCCTGCATACTTGTTTCAATCACAGACAATCTGCCAACAATGTAATTCCATAAGACAACTTATCTTTCCAACAATGTATCCATAATGCACCACTCGTACAACGGCAGTCTCCCCAAAAAGATAACCACATCTTGTAATCTGTGCTCTTATTTAAATGATTGGATTGCATCACCACCGCAAAAGTGTACTCGGTAGTAGATGGAAAAATATGAGTGCCTATGAAAAAAATCATTACTGTGCCTAGATATTGTCATATGGGGTGCCCATTTGGAAAGCAGTGCACACAAAAGATAAGTGACGCGATTGAGGGTCAATGAGTTGTTACGCTCATAAGCCACATGGTGGTAGGTAGGCACATGCAAGCAGACATACAGTGTATCTAGAAGGTTAGTGTCTAGGGTCACTAGGTGAAGGCTAAAATCCCAGGCGTGCCCATCACTAGCCACCCTCCCCCAGGGGGTGCCATATTCTGCATTCACCTGGCTAAAGACATAGGTAGATGGTTTTGGGCTTTTTAAAACCTCAGTAATCTCTAGATTTTGCCCCTCTATGTCCAGCAGAGATGATGAAGAAGAAAAGTAGTAAATCAGGCGCTCCAAGTTACATCTCTGATGACATCTTTATTGGATGATGACGTAGATATGGAGTTTTGTAAGAAAATTTCCCCGTGAAGATCCCTTGTTGTTAGAAGAGGTGGATGGGCTGGAAGATGAGATATTTCTTATAGAAGCTCTTGCACTCTATACATTTTGTGCTTACAGACGTTTCTGTTTAGTCTCCAAAGTCCTCTTGTTGGTAAGGGAAGGGGGATGGAGGGGACAATGAGATTCATTTTATTTGTATCTCAAACTCGAGTCATCTACCCCAAAAAATAATTTTGTCAGCAAGGGAAGGAGGATGAGGGGACAGCGGGAATTCAGGATTTAATTTTTAGACGTTATGAGGACACTCTGCTTCCAGATCTTGTATCTCAAATTACAATCATCTTCCCCAAAAAGTTCTCTTGTTCATAAGGAAAGAGGATGAGAGACAGAAAGAATTTGGGGATTTCTTTCTTAGATGTTATAAGCACACTGCTATCCAGATCTTCTATCTCAGACTCAATCATCTTCCCAAAAAGTTCTCTTGTTGCTAAGGAAGAGAGATGAAGGATCTCGATGTTATGAGGACAAATCTACTTCCATATCTTGTATTTCAACTCTGATCAACTTCCTATAAAAGTTCTCCTGTTGATACGGAAAGGAGGATGAGGGAACATTGGAATTCAGGATTTCCTTCTTAGAAGTCATGATGACACTTTACTTCAAGATATTGTATCTCAAACGCCAGTCATCTTCCCAAATATAGTGGGTACGGAAAGTATTCATACCCCTTTAAATTTTCACTTTTTGGGTTTCTTTGGGCAGTCATTTGGTAATGTCAAGTTGTTTGGTTTATGGAAAACATTAAAATCTTTCTATTAATCACATCCTTATAAAGCTCACCCGATATTGTTTTAAATGACTTTTATTACTTTAATCCTTAAACGGGTTAATCAGATATTTCCCACACTTTTGCTGAAAGGAGAATGAGGCCTTCAATTATCCTTTGGATGATACAGGAAGGGTACAAGGACACTTGACAGGGTCTAATTTTATACTGGGGCAGATGCAAACCTGTCTTAATCAACAGCCTTGCAACAGCCGACTGGCCAATCAGGTGATCCGTGACACATACCAGGGAAAGAGATATGAGACTGTGACTTGCAAATAATAAAACTTTTTTGGGAAAAATTGATTGAGGCACCAACCCGGGGGTGTTACATTTCTCATGCTCTCAGCTGAGACCATTTTTACAATGCAATCTGGACAGAGACAACCAATTGGATGGTGTGGAACAAAAAGATATTTTTACGCCTAATTTATTACCTTAACATTTGGTGCCGTGACTCTCAGACGACCCAAGGACCCGAGACCGAGACCCTTGGGGAGCCGACGCCCTGCCACCGACTGCATGATCCTGGACTGTCCAAACGGAGCCTGATCAACTCAATCGGTAAGTTCACTGGTTTTATAAATCTGTGACTTATCCGTGTTGTTTGAACAGTCTAGTGGAGTCTCTGGGTTTTGGGCGACTCTCTGGGGGACCTGAAAGCGTCCAGGTTGTGGGCTTGAAACCTAGCGGTGTTGCCTGCTTGACACCATCAATTGCTGTCTCTGGTTATTGGCTTAGATACACGTGGTGACTAGGTACATTGCTTTCTTTTTCCTTTTCTGCATTTTTTCTGTGGGTAGACAGAACTGATGCGGTAGGTTTACATATGGGGGGTGATTTTACTAGACACAGAGAGAATCCTGTTATTATACAGATGCTTGGGGAAATTCCTGTATTATTTAGATGCCAGTTACTTAACTGAGGGAGTTCATCCGCTGAAAAAGCACCGAAGCCTGTTTACTGTTAGTACAACACAAGAAATAGATGTACCTGCTACTAAAGCAGAGATTAGCATAGGGTTGCTTGGGGATTTGCCGCACAAAACTCGGTTTTTGGATTAGGTATTGAATACAGCTGTATGCAGGATCCGATTGGCTCACCAGAGCACAGTAGAATTTTTCCGGTGGGCCCCAAATACGCAGTGACAGCCATAGGCCCCCACACAGGACAGGGCCCGCGCTGTCCCATGTTAAAAGAAAGCTGCCGGGAGTGTTTTACAAGGACGGGGACTTGTTGGTGGAGAGAGGGACCCTGCTGGGATCCCAGCGGCACTCTATACAGTCACACTACGCTGGGAAGGGACTAGCTCTCTCTCTATCTGCGGCGGACTTTTGAACCCGTGAAGCCCCCGCCCACCGGGAGACGGGCTTAATCCGTACTGCTCAATACACCAGTGTGGCCCCGCCCCCGGTGGGCAGAGTCTCACGGGTTCTAACGGTCCCGCCCTCAGACAGAGAGAGCAGCTATTCCGTTACCAGTGGTGCAGGACATGTAAGTGTGACTGTATAGAGCGCCGCTGGGATCCCAGCACGAGCCCCTCTCTCCACCAACAAATCCCCCGTCCCTTGTAAAAGCACAGCTTCTTATTAAATATTTAAAGCGTGGGCCCCCTCCCTTCTACAGCAGGCCCCCCCCCCCCCCAGCATTTCTATCTAGGTAAGGGTGGGGGCAGGAGCATATATATATATATATATACACTCACCGGCCACTTTATTAGGTACACCTGTCCAACTGCTCGTTAACACTTAATTTCTAATCAGCCAATCACATGGCGGAAACTCAATGCATTTAGGCGTGTAGACATGGTCAAGTACAATCTCCTGCAGTTCAACACCGAGCATCATATGGGGAAGCAAGGTGATGTGAGCGCCTTTGAACGTGGCAGGGTTGTTGGGGCCAGAAGGGCTGGTCTGAGTAGTGCAGAAACTGCTGATCACCTGGGCTTTTCACGCACAACCATCTCTAGTGTTTACAGAGAATGGTCCGAAACAGAAAAAACATCCAGTGAGCGGCAGTCCTGTGGGCGGAAATGCCTTGTTTGATGCCAGAGGTCAAAGGAGAATGGGCAGACTGGTTCGAGCTGATAGAAAGGCAACAGTGACTCAAATAGCCACCCGTTACAACCAAGGTAGGCAGAAGAGCATCTCTGAACGCACAGTACGTGCCCAACTTTGAGGCAGTGGCTATAGCAGCAGAAGACCACACCGTGTGCACTCCTTTCAGCTAAGAACAGGAAACTGAGGCTTCCAATTTGCCCAAGCTCATCGAAATTGACATTTGATGAAGATTGGAAAACGTTGCCTGGTCTGATGATCTCGATTTCTGCTGCGACATTCGGAAATGGCAGGTCAGAATTTGGCGTCCAAACAACATGAAAGTCATGGATCCATCCTGCCTTGTATCAACGTTCAGGCTGGTGGTGGTGGTGTCAGGTGTGGAGGAATATTTTCTTGGCACCTTGGGCCCCTGGTACTAATGAGCATCGTTGCAACACCTTGTGGAATCTATGCCCGAAGAATTGAGCAGGTTCTGAAGGCAAAAGGGGGTCCAACCCGTTACTAGCATGGTGTACCTAATAAAGTGTGTCCGGTGAAGTGTATATATATATATATATATACACACACATGTACATATGTATGTATATACATGTATGTATATGTGTATATATAGTATATATATGTATGTGTATATAGGCCCCTGGGGCCCCCCTTACTTAGATAGTAACGCTTGGGGGGGGGCCAGGCAGATATAGATATACACTCACCGGCCACTTTATTAGGTACACCTGTCCAACTGCTCGTTAACACTTAATTTCTAATCAGCCAATCACATGGCGGCAACTCAGTGCATTTAGGCATGTAGACATGGTCAAGACAATCTCCTGCAGTTCAAACCGAGCATCAGTATGGGGAGAAAGGTGATTTGAGTGCCTTGGTTGTTGGTGCCAGAAGGGCTGGTCTGAGTATTTCAGAAACTGCTGATCTCCTGGATTTTCACGCACAACCATCTCTAGGGTTTACAGAGAATGGTCCGAAAAAGAAAAAACATCCAGTGAGCGCAGTCCTGTGGGGAAATGCCTTGTTGATGCAGAGGTCAAAGAGAATGGGCAGACTGGTTCGAGCTGATAGAAAGGCAACAGTGACTCAAATAGCCACCCGTTACAACAAGGTAGGCAGAAGAGCACTCTGAACGCACAGTACGGCGAACTTGAGGCAGATGGGCTACAGCAGCAGAAGACCACACCGGTGCCACTCCTTTCAGCTAAGAACAGAAACTGAGGCTCCAATTTGCCCAAGCTCATCGAAATTGGACAGTAGAAGATTGGAAAAAACGTTGCCTGTCTGATGAGTCTCGATTTCTGCTGCGACATTCGGATGGTAGGGTCAGAATTTGGCGTCAACAACATGAAAGCATGGATCCATCCTGCCTTGTATCAACGTTCAGGCTGGTGGTGGTGGTGTCATGGTGTGGGGAAATTTCTTGGCACTCTTGGGCCCCTTGTACCAATGAGCATCGTTGCAAACACTGTGGAATCTATGCCACGAAGAATTGAGGCAGTTCTGAAGGCAAAAGAGGGGTCCAACCCGTTACTAGCATGGTGTAACCTAATAAAGTGGCCGGGTAGTTATATGGTCCCCCCAGCCGTATAATATATATATATGTACAGGTTATATATATATATAGTATATAAATACACACATTGCCCCTCAAGCGATATGGATATATATAGGCCTCTCCGGCAGATAGATATATATATATAATATAATATAGTATAATAGAATATATATATATATATATATATATAAATATATATTATATCTGCCTGAGAGGCCTATATAAATCCATATCGCCTGAGGGGCCCATATATATCTATACTCCCTGATGCCCCCCCAAAGGGTTACTATCTTAGCGGGGGGCAGGGGCCTATATATATATATATATATATATATATATATATATATATATACTATGTGTGTGTATATATATGTGTGTATGTGTATGTAGTAATAATATATATAATATATATATATATTTATTTATATATATATTTAGGCCCCTCAATTAGGCAGGCAGGTGTATGTGTGTAAATATATATAAACATGGGCCCCTCAGCAAAATAGATATATGTGGCCCCTCAGCAGATATAGATAATATGGACCCCTCAGGCATATATATCTATATCTGCCAGAGGGGCCTATATATATATATATATATATATATAATATATAGCCTAGAGGCCCATATATACCTGCCCGAGGGGCCCATATATATTCCTGCCGGAGGGGAAAATATATATATATACCTTCCTGAGGGGCCAATATACATACCTGCCTGAGGAGCCCATATATGTACCTGCCTAGCTGAGGGGCCCATATATGTACCTGCCTAACTGAGGGGCACATATATGTACCTGTCTAACTGAGGGGACCTATAGAGATTACTATCGGAGGGGACCTATACATCTACCTGAGGGGACTTATATACCTATTGCTGGAAAAGTGAGGATTCCAAGATATTTGTTGTCAAATCAGCAGGGACGAGTGTTGGTCAGGAGAAGTCATCATGGTGGTATGGACTGGATGGAGAAGAAAAGAGGAAAGCCCAAAGACACATCGGAAAAACGTCACTTGTGAGCCACTAAATGTACCTGAACTTAATCACTTATATGTGTGCAAAGTGTAATGGGTTTATATTCAGTAATGGTGTGGTTTTTATTATTCAGGCACTATGTGGTGCTGATATTTGGGTCATGTGATGTATTATTCATCACTAGTGTGGTGGATATTTGTTCATAGTGTGGTGATTTTATCAGTCACTATGGGGTGTGGATCTGTGATCATAATGTTGTGGTATTATTCAGCCCACTATGTGTCATGATGTAGTGTTATTGAGTCACTATGTGGTGGTGAAATGTGTCATGGTGTTGTAGTATTATTCGTCCTATGTGGTGGTGATATGTTTCAGGGTTTTTTGTGATATTATACAGTCACTATGTGTGGTGACATGTGTGTTTGGTATATTCAGCCCACTATGTGGTGGTGATTTTGGGGTGTTGTGGTATTATTCATCACTATGTGGTGTAATATGTGGTCATGGTGTGGCGATATTATTCAGTTACTATGTAGTGGTAATATCTGTTCATGCATTGGGGTATTTTTCAGTCACTATGTGTGTAAATATGCGGTCATATTGTGGTGGTATTATTCAGTCAACTATGTAGTGGGATATGTTGGTCATAATGGGGCAGTATTGGTCTTAATTATTGGTAATTTTATTCTTTGGGATTCTTGTTTTTATTTGGTGTTATTTGGTAACTGTAGGACCATTATTTAGTGGTTTTACTCAGTACTTTGTGTTTTACTTTTTGATATATTATTATATAAATGTATCATTCGGGGTCCCGGGAGGCCATATATCCTTAGACCTTTTATGTTCACCACCGGTGTCCTGCTGCAATTTAGATGAGGAAAGACTCAGAATCCCCCAGCGCTCCATCTTGATTACAGATTAGTGTGATGATGTGCGCCGCAGGCGGGACAACCGTACAGATGTGACGACAGCGAGGCAAAGCGGCCCCTAAAATAAACTCCTCTGGTGGGCCCTAGGCACCCTAGTACGACACTGGCTGTATGTTATAACTCTTGATAATACATTGAACTGTGTTAGTTCCTACTTTCTCTTTCGTCAGCGTAAAAATTTTGACGGGGGTGGCTTGTCAGGTAGCATTAGGAATAAATAACACAGCCTAATACAGTCGTGTGCTTTCTCCTCATAAAGCACGAATTAGGGATCCCCAGTCACCCTGCACTTACATAAAGGTTTTTGAGACCACTATAATACGATGGGAAAGCTTAGGTTTGTTTAGACTGCGAAAGAAAGTTAATAAAACTTTGTTTACATGCATAGGAGTAAGATTTCAAGTTCAGTTGTGGGAGTTAGCACTGAAAGGTTGCAGAGGTATTTTAGAACAGCGATTTCAGTTGCGGAGGATAATAATTACATTGAGGTGTAATGTAAAGAAAGATAAGAAGGGATTTACGGGGGGGGCGTGGCTTGCCAAGCTGGAGGACAGACGCGTGTGATTGAGCTCCGTCCTGGGCTAGCAGATTAGAGGGGCAAACGCAGCACAAAATGAGCACCAGACGCGCTAAGAGGAGGTCTAAACCTGCTGGGGCTCACCTGGAAGAAGGTGTCCCCATATCGAACTTCTTCACCCCGCTCGCGGACCTGCAGGAGGGAGTGACGGGACACTCGCTGGAGCCGGCGCCATCTTTGCTCACTGCGGCGCGAGGCCGGGCTTCCCGCACGAGGCCGGCAACCGTGCAGAGCACTCCGGCCGCAAGAGATCCCTCACCGCGCAGGGACGGAGCCCGAGAACCGGGACGACACTCGGGTAATAGCAACCCGGAGCGGGATCGCGAGAAGCGGATGGCGGGAGAAAACCCGCGAACTCACGTGACGCGGCGGACCCACGAGACTGGGCCGCACTGGCAACAGGAGACCGCGGGCTCTCCAGGAGGAGCAGTGGCTGACGCGGACCCGCTTCCTCAGCGGCAACACAGGGGATACAGTGAAGGAGACACCGAGATGCCGGGGGTCTCTCCCCAGAGGACCGCAGTGAGTACCACCACCACCCCTGACCGCGGCAGGCAGGCGGCTGAGACTGCTGCCCTGCCACCATCAGGGGGGCATGCAGTACAGTTGCAAGAATCACTGGCCCGCTCCCAGGCATGTGGGGGCCGCAAAAGGCAGCAGGACTTTTCAGTTGTGGGG
>JAODAL010027783.1:0-54372 GCA_025379985.1 Phyllomedusa bahiana
GGATAAAATGGCGGTCAATATGGAAATGTCGGCTGGGGAAAAGATTCTGCTGTCGTCGATGGGACTGTTCTTGCTGTGACAGGTGAGATTTGTCCACTTGCATTGGTTCTTCAGAAGAAGCCATTGGTCAAGGCAGTGGTTGCCTTTGAAACATTGGAGTAAGACAGGAAGATGGCATGACTGGACAAGTTCACATTGCTGGTGGAGCACCTGCTGTCTTCTCAGCGGATATCTATACAGTGGCCAGATGGATGAGCTCATCCAGTGAAGAAGTGAGGTTACGACCAGCCATCTCATCATTAATCCTTCCCACAAAGCCCTTCCAGAACATGGATATGAGGGCCTCATTGTTTCAAGACAACTCTGAGGAAAGAGTGCGGATTTGTACCACAGATTGTCTAACTGTGGAGTCACGTTGTTGCGAACAACTCCAGCAAGATGTGAATGTTGGCAGTCACTGGGTCCCCTCTATCCCAAAGAGGTGTGGCCCAGGTCAAAGCTTCACAAGGCAGAAGAGTACAAACACCACTTTTGCTTGTTCAGTGGGGAACTGGTTTACCATTAATTGCAAATGGTTGGTGCGCAAGCTGATGAACACCCTGCAGGCTTAAGGGTTCCCATTGAACCTTGGAAGCAAAGGCAGGTGTAGCTTGGAGCCATGAGACACCACCAGAGCCAAAGGTACTGGACTATTCACAGGTGGTGAAGAAAGTGGAGCAGCAGGTAGCCAGGCTGTGAGCTGTTGCATTATGTCTGCCAGCTAGTCAATCTGTTGGATCTGTCTTGCAACATCCATTGTGACATCATAGATGTCCTGCAGGGGCACCCTAGCAGAATCCATGGCCGGATATATCTCTTAGGACAGCTAGGATGTGGATCCTTTGGACCACCACAAGCAGTGGTGAAAGCCATGTAAGGGAGCGGAGTCTAAGGTGCCTTCCAGTTTTCATGAGAGTCCACCGCAAGGAACAGCCGGGGTGCAGCATGGTACAGAATCAGCAGGCAAACTCGTAGGACAGGCAGAAAGGTCAGGGTAGGCAGCAGGCAAACGTGGTTAGTGGATGGAGGAAAGGGGTCTGGCTCATGAAAAAAACAAGGAACTTTGAACGCTTTCTCTAGAGGCATGAGCACAATACTGTGGATCTGGCAGGGATTGCAGGGAGTAGACAGAAGATATAGGGTCAGCGCATGGCAATTATCCAATTAGTCAGCAGGCAGACATGCACAGGGAAGCAGGAGTGCAAAGAAGAGAGTATAGGACGAGTGTGCCCGCGGCCAGACCTGCAGGACGCAGTTCCACTTGTACACAGCAGGAAAACTGCTAAGGGGGTACGAGTGTGCCCACAGTAGGACCACCTCCCCTATATCATTAATAAATGCATTGCATAAAAGAGCCTTGGGGTACACCATTCAGAATAGGAATCATTTACCACCACTCGTACAAGCCAGTTTTTAATCCAATTATACACTGTTTTTTCTAACCCAATATACTATAATTTAATTTATAGCTGCTTATGAGAGACAGTGACAAACGTCTCTGCAAAGTCTAAAAACACTATGGGTGACATGTATGAATGGGACTGTGCCATTGTTTTGGCGTGCTTTGAGCTAAACAAACTTTTATAGCCCCGTTTTACAAAGTATGAGCCATTGTGCGCCAAAACATGGCACACTGTACATCAGACATGACAATTGGAATGCACCATTAATATGGGGCTGTGTGATACCAGAATCATATGATGGGTCAGAACGACACAAAAAATGCACTAACGTTTGCCAAAAACTGTCGTGCAAATCCATACCAGTTTCAAAGTGGCATGGCTGAGACTATTTTTTGACGTAGAATAAGGTGCTGTGAGACACTTTCATACATACTGTTCAAAGCAGAGGTAGAACTAGCGAATCGGCACCAGTTTCATACATGTACAGAGGCACAGAAATAACTGAGCTGAGCTCTTTAAGAACTCTTGGGTGTAAGCCATCTGGACCTGGAGCCTTGTTCACATTAAGTTTATTTAACTTGTCTTGGACCATGTCTACACTTAGCCAATTTATTATATCAGTTGAAGAAGTAACAGTACTGGCACTGCCCACATCCACTATAAGTCAGCAGTGACCCTGCCCCCATCAGCTATTTTACCATTACTGTTTTCAAATGGTCCTGCCTGCTCTGACTTTGTTTTTTTGGTATTTATATGTTTAAAAAACTTCTTGGTGCTTGTTTTGCTGTCTTTGGCCATCTTCCTTTAATTTTGTATTTAGCTGATTTGATCACTTTTTCACAGATTTTAATGAGTTCTTTGTAATTTTCAAAGGTTAATGCTGACCCATCTGACAGATGGTAGAAGTTATGTTGGATTTAATTTTATTCGCCTATACTTATTACCTATGGGAATACATTTTGCCATATATTTCCATAAAGTATATTAAAAGCCCTCCCATTTCGCTTCTATGTCATTTTTTGATAATAGCTGCTATCAGTCTATGTCCTGTAGTGTGGCCCTCAGTAAGGGAAAATTGGTCTTTTTAACATTAAGGGCGACATGTCCAAAAAGAGGCGCTGCCACGCTAGTTTTAAGGCACATTAAATCAGTGTAAAGTGCACTTGAATTAACAAACCTGTCAAAAATCTGGCGTGTGGTATACCTTGCATTGTAAAATTGATGCGCCTGATCTAAGCACATAGTATAACTTAGACACATAGCATATCATTGCTAGTTTATTTGATGTACCTACTTTAGGTGCAATAAAATGTGTCATGCCTGGTGTATAATGCACCTGGTTTTCATTTATATAGAGAATAGGGCGTCAGTTTTTTTGGTGCAAAATACACAAAAACAATGGCGCATTCGTATTGGGATATGTCGTCCTAAATTTTTTTGCCTCCTGGACTGTGTTTGTTTTTCTCTGTTTAGATTAAAACAAATTATGTCGTGTCGATGTTACCAAGATTTTCAGAAACAGTGACTACTCCATCAAGTTCTTTTTTGTTACAAATGACCAGATACAACAGAAGGCATTATGGGAAAGGAGCTGGAGAAGTCTACTGCGCCTCTATAGGTTGTAACAAGCTCAATTTACTTCTGTTCACTGAACGCGTATGTAGAGAGCATATGGCTTGACAATTATTCCCTTTTGCTTCTCAAGATTCAGTGAATCAGAAGTAAATTGAGGATTTGTTACAACCTATAGAGGGCGCGAGTGAGTTTCCAGCTTCGCTCTTTCCCATAATGCCTTGTGATATGCAGATGCTTAGTATGTGGGCTAAAGGCAATCAAAAACACTCATCGCCTTAACTGGTGCTCTCCATAAGAGAGATGTTTCCCCTTCTCATACCCACTCCTTGCCTCCACCAGTCAAGCCAATATACGCTCTGCTTACACTGATGAGGGGCAAATAACCCCGAAACGCGTATGTAGATGAGCAATATTGGCTGACAATTATTCCTTTTGCTTCTCAAAGATCAGTGAATCAGAAGTAAATGAGGATTTGTTACAACCTATAGAGGGCGCAGTGACTTTCCAGCTCCTTTCCCATAATGCCTTGTGATTTGCCGATGCTTAGTAGTGGGCTAAAAGGCAATGAAAACACTACACGCCTTAACTGGTGCTCTCCATAAGGAGAGATGTTCCCCTTCTCAGATACAACAGAGCATCACTTCTAGTGGGATCTTCCACAAACTGGACCATAAAATTGTGTTGTAACAGATTGAGGACCTTTCTCCCCTTTTCTCCCCTTTACAGTTGAAGCGGAACCGTGACCACATTAATTTTTTTCTGTGTTAACCCCCTCTTGAATTTCCGCCTACAATGTTTCCACATCTTCACCAACTTTCACACCTGCTTTCATATCACTCCTAACATACAGATACACTATTCATCCCTTCCCTCTTGCCCTGTCCTTCCTAAATAGAGTAAAACCCTGAAGGTTAATAGCCCAATCATGTGAGGAGTCAAGCCAGGTCTAAAAAACGCAATGCACATCAATCTGTTCCTCTAGAACTATCACCTCAAGCTCCCCCATTTTTCTTGGAAGACTTCTGACATTTGTGAACAGACACAATTCCCTTCCAGTGTTATAGATTCAGTAGATGGCATGGGATTACATGAAATATTGCGGGCACATACATCTTTAATGCTGGTTTGCAGCACATAGATCTTATCCACTGGTCTAATTCACCTCCCACAATACACTTCTCCACCCTCCGATATAGTCTTCCCCCTCTCTAATCTATCTATCCCTCCTCATCCCTAGTTTAAATATTCCCACACCCCTTCTAGAATTCTCTCCCCCAGCACAGCAGACCCCCTTCCATTCAGGTGCAATTTCTCTGTAGAAAACAGATTGTACCGCAATGAAAGATCAGTCCAGAGCTCTAAGAACCCAAACTCTTCTGTCTTACATCAAGACTTCAGCCATGCATTTAACTCCCTGAGTTGTCTTTCCTGCATAGCGCATGGCACATGCAGTATTCTGGAGAACACAACCTTGGAGGTCCTTCTCTTCAGCTTGATGCTTAGTTCTTTAAAATTATTCTTCAGGATCCTCCACCTACCATGTATTCTGTCATTGGTTCCAACATGTACCAGACAGCTGGGTCATCACCAGCCCCTACCAGTAATTTATCCATCTGTTTCACACATGGGAGAGCGAGCGACGCTCTTATGGGTTTTCTAATGCAATCTGGAATAAAACTGTACATGGCCGAAATCAAATGATAAGACTACAGAAGTTGTACCGATCTGTATATAAAATGATCAATAAATATGGGGGTAAAGAAAAAAATATTAATAAAATCAAGTTTATTTCTTTATTTTCGTTAGCCAAGGATCAATAGTATGGGTGTAACGAAAATAAAGAAATAAACATGATTTTATTGAATTAATATTTTTTTTTCTTTACCCCCATATTATTGATCATTTTATATACAGATCGGTACAACTTCTGTAGTGTTATCATTTGATTTCGGCCAGGTACAGTTTTATTCCAGATTGCATTAGAAAACCCATAAGAGCGTAGCTCGCTCTCCCATTGGTCCAAATAACCGCGCCTCTTTAAAGTTAGCCAATCATAAACAGAGCTCGCTCTGCATTTCTTTTCCCCATAGAACTCTATGAGAAAGAAGCTCGCACTCCGATTGGCCGGGATAGCCAAGCCGCTAGCTCAACCAATCAGTTCTTTTCTGCATTTTTACTGTATTTTGAACTGTCCCGCCTTTGAATTTGTTTGGTCAAAACTTCTTCACAGGTTACAATGGGTCCCTGTCACTCCTATTCTGATTGGCCAGGATTGCCAAGCCCCCGCTAGCTCAACCAA
The DNA here is from genome assembly GCA_025379985.1 of Phyllomedusa bahiana. NCBI lineage: Eukaryota > Metazoa > Chordata > Amphibia > Anura > Hylidae > Phyllomedusa > Phyllomedusa bahiana. Next base: position 5,317 of record JAODAL010027783.1, read on the forward strand.
TCAGCTTTTTTTTGCATTTTTACTGTATTTTGAACTGTCCCGCCTTAGATTTTGATTGGTTCATACTTCTCCATAGGTTTTAATGGGTCCCTGTCGCTCCTATTCTGATTGGCTGGTTTCTGCCGACCAATGAAAAGCGCTTACAGAATTTGAATTACTGTATTTCCCGGCAATTTCCAAGATCCTAATTCCTGATGTTGCGCCGTTCTGGATTTTTGGAAAGTGATTTTTTTAAATTTTTTTAATTAGGTTTGAGCTCTTTTTCTGATAATGTTTTACGTCTTTATAAAGGCGACTTTTTGGGGAATTATACTCCTGCCGCACGGAGCTGAGAGCCGAGATTTCTCTTGCGATCTTCTTCTATGTTTCCTCTCATTTTCCGTTCTCGCTTCACTTCGCCTCCTCCGGCTCGTTTAGACCAGAATCAACCAGGTCTGCCTTTCGGAGCTGGCGAGCGCTGCAATGCGCCGCACTTTGCCGACTCGTGATCGTACATGCCTCTGAGTTTTCGAGCGCGCCGCGTCCCGCCCCGGAACGCCCACACTGCGCCCATTGCCCGCCCCTTCATGCGGGGCGCAGCTGAAAGTGGCGAACGCTGCGCCTAACACCGCATCCCTGCGTCCGACAAGGGATTCGGGCCAGTGAGGCGCAGGTTACGCCAGAAATCGGGCGAAACACCCGTTCATACATGTCGCCCTAAGTTTGTAAACTCTATTCTGTTTAGCACTCTAACTACATTTTTCTGCTGAATTTACTTTGGTCATTAGATAAGATATATTTTATCTGGTTTGAGTGCACACAGGTTTATATGGTTACATCCATAGTTTTCCTTCCTGATTAGACAGAGAGCAGGGAGTGACATCATCAAGGATAGAGATCACTCTTGGAGAAGACTCATTATCTGTAACAAGATTAACTTTTGTTTACAGATAAGTAGTTGTTTTCACTCCTCAAAGCACTTGTAGCTTTGTTTAGACAGATTAAATCTCCTGCATTTACATCTTTGTAATGTTTTAGCTAGTTACAGAGAAGCTAAATATGCTAATCACTGTTATAGAACCACCAACAACCTGACAGAGGCAATGGATAAAAAGATTAAAAGCTGTCTGTGTCTTAGTGAAACAGCATAGTGAGAAAACCCCTTTAAATGCCCTCTTATAGCATTCCCTCTCCCAGAGACATCCCACCAGGGTAGATGTGGGTAATTTGTGTTAAATATTATTGCTAGTATATTTGAACACAGTGAAGAAACCGTTTATTCTTTACATAGATATCCTGTTAGAAATTCTAGCCAGAGAAAACAGTTTCCTCATTTAGCTTTATTTCTAGCTATGGCCTGAGAATTATGGATGAGGCTTATGGTTTCACTTGTAGGCAATTTGTGTAGACTCATTTCTCTAACATATACATTATGCTTAAAGGGATTTTCTCACCATACGGTTTCTCAGAGCCACAGCCAGCTTCAGACTCACATTTCCTGGTTAGGCAGTGGGCAGTTTTAAAGCAGTGATTGGCATATCAGCTCTGTTTTTCCTGTTACAGTGACATAAGTACTGGAAGTTTACAATCTGTAGTGCACAAAGCTACATAACTTTAAGGCTATGTCTACACTGCACAGAAAAACGTCCGTTTTTTCAGCGTTTTTCATTTTCTAAAAACGCTTGAAAACAACTGTAATCATCTCCCATAGACTTCTATTGTAAAACCCTCCTGCTGTCTACTGTACACTGAGCTTCTTTTTCTGCTCGTTTTTTTTACTGGTCGTATTTTGCAACATGCTCTAAAAAACGCCAGAACAGGGCAGAAAATTTACTACAGGAGTCTATGTAAAGCGCTGGACATCTTTTGCTGCATTTTTTGGCATGTTTTCGCGGCGTTTTTTGCCGCGATTTTTCAATGAAAACCCTCCCAGGAGACCCAAGTCCCACCGATAGTGGGTGTTAATAAAGGTTATTCATTATCAAATTTTATACAAATGTCTGATGTGTCCTTTTTTGTACCTTTTGTAATAAAATGATCATGCTTTGGTCGCTAACGATTTTTGCGCAATTCATATAAACCCTCCCAGGAGACCCAAGTCCCACCGATAGTGGGTGTTAATAAAGGTTATTCATTATCAAATTTGTATACAAATGTCTGATGTGTCCTTTTTTGTACCTTTTGTAATAAAATGATAATGCTTTGGCTGCTAACGATTTGTGCGACAGTCATATATTTTTTGCTAAAAAGACGTTTTTTATGGAGTGTGGCATCAGGATACTTTTTTTGCGGATTTTGGTGCTAAAATCCTTTTCTTAACATATTTTGGCGCTAATAAAGTTATCTCGCTTCTGACGCCAAAAATACGCTTTTTGTTTACGGATTTTGGCGCCACTGACTTCACTTCATATAAAGAATCACTACACACATTTAAATCCGCACTCACCTCAGCCAAACAAGACTATTTCACCACTCTCATATCCTCCCTGTCCCACAACCCCAGACAACTTTTTAACACCTTCAACTCTCTCCTGCGTCCGCCAGCACCCCCTCCCCCAAATCTCTCTCTCTCAGCAGATAAATTTTGCAACTCACTTCCATAATAAAATAAATCTCATCAGACAAAGCTTCCCCCCACAGTCCCCTCGGGCCTACCTCTATTTCTGCGGTGTCCCCACAGCCCACCTCTGTACCTGCTCATGACTATTCCCCTCTAACTCGCTTCTCACCGGTCACTCCTGACAAGCTCTCCTCTCTACTGTCCAAATCGAACCTCACCACCTGTAGTCTTGACCCACTGCCATCTCACCTCATCCCTGACCTTAGTGCTGTTATCATCCCAGCCCTCACTCATCTCTTCAATCTATCATTAACCTCTGGCATCTTCCCTTCCTCATTTAAACATGCGACCATCACCCCCATCCTAAAGAAACCATCTCTTGACCCCTCCTCACTGTCCAACTATCGCCCCATCTCACTGCTTCCATTCGCCTCTAACTCCTTGAGAAACACGTCCATCTTCAACTTTCCTCCCATCTCTCCACCAACTCTCTCCTTGACCTGCTCCAATCGGGCTTCCGTCCCCACCACTCTACTGAAACCGCCCTAACCAAAGTCACCAACGACCTAGCAACTGCCAAAGCCTCACGCCACTACTCTGTGCATCTCCTCCTAGACCTTTCCTCAGCCTTTTACACTTTTCAACCATTCCCTCCTGCTACACATCCTACTCCTCCATTCGGCATCATGGACTTGGCTCTTTTCCTGGATCTCCTCGTACCTCACTGATCGGACTTTCAGCGTCTCTCATTCTCTCTCCACCTCCTCCTCTCGCCCTCTCTCTGTCGGTGTCCCCCAAGGGTCAGTCCTGGGCCCACTACTCTTCTCTATCTACACTCTCTCACCAGCACCACAGGTCCGCTGCCTTGGGATAATCTTTGACTCCAATCTGTCCTTCAAACCGCACATCCAAACCCTCACCTCTGCTTTAGTCCCCGGAGTCGATTGCTAAGGTCTTAACAATCGACTTGAGGCCTTAACAACTGGCTTAACAACCGACTGGAGTCCGCGAGTCGATTGCTAACTCTTATCAAATGACTTGAGCTGTGGCCTTAACAACCATCTTAACGACTGTTAGCGACTTCACAACGCAGTAAATTGTGTCCCCCAGTGAAGGTAAAAGGGTCCCCCATTAAGTTATACGCCCACCAGTAGGTGGTTATATACTTTATATATCTCCCAGTAGGTAGGTGTGTAGTTTATATGTCTCCCAGCAGGTATATAGGCAGGTTATGGATCCCCCAGTAGGTATATAGGCAAGTTATGGATCCCCCAGTAGGTATATAGGCAGGTTTAGGTCCCCCAGCAGGTATATAGGCAAGTTATGGATCCCCCAGTAGGTATATAGGCAGGTTTAGGTCCCCCAGCAGGTATATAGGCAGGTTTAGGTCCCCCAGCAGGTATATAGCCAGGTTTAGGTCCCCCAGCAGGTATATAGATAGCTTATAGGCCCCACAGCACGTGTATATTTAGGTAGCTTATAGGCCTCACAGCACATATGTAGGTAGCTTATAGGCCTCACAGCACATATGTAGGTAGCTTATAGGCCTCACAGCACATATGTAGGTAGCTTATAGGCCTCACAGCACATATGTAGGTAGATTATAGCTCCTCCCGGCACGTATAAGTAGATAAGAGCCCCCCTCCCTGCACATATCAGTAGATAATAGCCCCCCTCCCTGCACATATAACAGTAGATAATAGCCCCCCTCCCTGCACATATGACAGTAGATAATAGCCCCCCTCCCTGCACATATAACAGTAGATAATAGCCCCCCTCCCTGCACATATAACAGTAGATAATATCATCCCTCCCTGCACATATAACAATAGATAACAGCCCCCCTCCCTGCACATATAACAATAGATAACAGCCCCCCTCCCTGCACATATAACAATAGATAATAGCATCCCTCCCTGCACATATAACAATAGATAATAGCCCCCCTACCTGCACATATAAAAATAGATAATAGCCCCCCTCCCTGCACATATAACAATAGATAATAGCCCCCCTCCCTGCACATATAACAATAGATAATAGCCCCCCTCCCTGCACATATAACAATAGATAATAGCCCCCCTCCCTGCACATATAACAATAGATAATAGCCCCCCTCCTGCACATATAACAGTAGATAATAGGCCCCCAGCATGAATAGCGCTAATTAAAAGTAATCCTGACAGCACTTACCTGACCTCGCTCCCTGTCGCTGTCGCTGCTCCCGGTCTTTTCTTCAGCGGCGTGACGTCACCAGGCCGCGCGCGGGCAGCGTGATGACGCGCACGCCGCCTGGGCTGTGCACTCCGGCGCGCACAGAGCCGCATCCTGACTGCGGCCACAGATTACTCCGCGGAGCTCTCTGCTCCGCTGAAGCATCTAACTGTATGTGCGTCCGGCGGACGCACATACAGTTAGTCCCGCCACTGCTGCCGATCGCCAAGGTCCTAAGCCGCTACGCCGATAGCTTAGCGACTGGTAGCGGCTTAGGACCCTAACGATCGGCGGCGGCGGATAGCGGCGGCGCCGGGGACTACTCTGCTTGTCACCTCTACCTAAAAAATATTTCCCGAATCCGCTCATTTCTTAACTCTGAAAGCACAAAAATGCTGGTCCACGCCCTCGTCTTCTCCCGCCTCGACTACTGCAACATCCTCCTGTGTGGCCTCCCAGCTAGCACCCTCGCTCCCCTCCAAACCATCCTTAACTCTGCTGCCCGTCTGATTCACCTCTTTCCTCGCTACTCCCCTGCCTCTCCCCTCTGCCGATCCCTTCACTGGCTTCCCATTGCCCAGCGAATCCAGTTCAAGCTAGCAACTTCGACCTACAAGGCTCTCCATGACCTCTCCCCTTCATATATCTCTGCCTTAATCTCTAAATACCTCCCCTCACGCATCCTCCGCTCCTCACAGGACCTTCTCCTCTGCTCTCCTCTTATCACCTCCTCACATAACCGTCTCCAAGACTTCTCTCGTGCTTCCCCCACACTTTGGAACTCACTGCCCCAACACATCAGACTCTCCCCCTCTCTCACCGGCTTCAAACGTAACCTGAAAACCTACCTCTTCAGGATTGCCTATAACCAACATTAACCGGGTTGCACTGCTCCACCCCAAAAAAACATGTCTGCCCCTCACCTTCTGTCTCTTCACCCCTCCCCTGTAGATTGTAAGCCCTCGCGGGCAGGGACCTCTTTCCCTCTGTACCAGTTGTTAGTCACTTATTGTCACTTTGTAATTGTTTGACCAATGTTATTTAAGTACCCACCTGAAATGTACAGCGCCCTGGAATCAAGGGCGCTCCAAAATAAATGATAATAATAATAATAATAATATAATAATAATAATAATAATAATAATAATATAATAAAATCCTTTTCTTAACATATTTTGACACTAATAAAGCTATCTAGTTTCTGACGCCAAAAATACATTTTTTTACGGATTTTGGTGCCAGAATTAGTTTTTTTTACAGATTTTGGTGCTAAATTCCTTTTCTTAACATATTTTGGCGCTAATAAAGTTATCTCGCTTTTGACGCCAAAAATACGCTTTCTTTTTACGGATTTTGGCGCCAGAATCCGTTTTTTATGGATTTTGGTGCTAAAATCCTTTTCTTAACATATTTTGGCACTAATAAAGTTATCTCGCTTCCGACGCCAAAAATATGTTTTTCTATGGATTTTGGCGCCAGAAACCATTTTTTTACGGATTTTGCCACTAAAATCCTTTACTGAACATATTTTGGCGCTAATAAAGTTATCTCGCTTCTGGCGCTAAAAATAAATTTTTTACGAATTTTGGCGCCAGAATCAGTTTTTTTATGGATTTTGCCACTAAAATCCTTTACTGAACATATTTTTTGCGCTAATAAAGTTATCTCGCTTCTGGCGCTAAAAATACGTTTTTTTAAAGGAATTTGGCGCAATAATGCGTTTTTTTTTGGATTTTGCCGCTAAAATCCTTTTCTTTACAAATTTTTATGCTAATACAGTTATCTTGCTGTATGGAAAGATAATGTGGGTTTCTGTAGATTTTGGTGCAAGAATCTGGTGCAAAATTTAATTAAGTAGTTGCACGCAGCAGCACACAAAGGACAATGTGCTCAAAATGGCTACAGTGATCTAAAGGAAGTGACTACTTAACATGTTAACTCCACCTTTAGGGTGTAGTTTACATCCAATGGCTTAATTTGTGAATACATTAAAAAGCAGAGCAAAGACGCTCCAAAAAACACTTGAAAAAACGCTCCAAAAAACGAAAAACGCACCAATAAACGGACGTTTTTTCAGCTGCTTTTGACAGGCAGTGGACAGAAAACCCAGTGTCATGAACACTTTTAGTAATTCGTTTTCAGGTCGTTTTTTGTCCACTGCAGTGTAGACATAGCCTAAGGGATACAATTTGTCATTGACTTAGGCAAACAAGCTCCTGTGCTAGAGAAAAGACTCAGCAGTGAGTGACTCACCATGACAGGATGGTAGCTTCTAGAAATCAGATGAGAGAGAGCAAGGACAGATAATTAGTAACAAAGAAAAACTTGTTTACAATAGCAGTAGAAAAAATCTTCTTTATCTTCTTTATCTAAGCAAAATCAAAACAGCAATGTATTTGTTAATAGTTTTTATTTACCTTTTCCTACGTGTTAAAAGCTAATCATTGTGGTGAGCTCATTATGGAAATCTGCCTGGAGAACTGGGATATCACCCAGGAGATATAGACTCTGCCTTTAGGGGGCTTAGAGCTTTTTAAGTCGGGATCTCTCCTACAGCTCTGATGTTGTCAATGAACAGGCACCTGATAGAGCTCCTATCTTGAATAGACAGTATGAATAAACAAAAGTTTCCATGATGCTTGAGGAAAAGAACTTGTATGGCTCACACACCCCTCCTCACAAAGGCAATTGCTATAGCCAAGATGTCCAAAACGACTGTACTACCATCAGAGGAAGGGTCTAGTCTGAAAAATTTTATGGACTAGAAACATAATATCATGAGGCATCATCTGGGCGTCATTCAAGCATGTAAACATAGCTTTTGATTTCCTTTGTTTTTTTACTGTCATCTATCAAGCTTGCAGTTAAAATCACAGCTCTCTAAAGAGGCAGAAGAGCCCTCAGGATAACTGTGGCAAGCTGATGTTTAATCTAAGAGTAACCACTATAACGTATATGAATCTGGAACGTTATTGGACTTTTACTAAATGAGCTACAGTCCAAAAGGGGGCTTCATCAAGCATCAAATAGTTATATTGCTCAGCTTCTGAAAGGGGTTTCTGGCCCCGCCTTACGGTGGAACCAAATACAGCAAGATGTGCTTATGGAGGTTTTGTCAAAAAGAAACACAAGTCTCACTTTTTGCTATAAAAAAAAGAGTTTTTTCCAGGTGGAGACAAAAGAACTTGACCCTTGCTCTTACAGTCCAAAGTTTCTGGTCTTCTCCATGAGACCCCAGGGTTTTTTTAAATTTGGAATGCCAGAAAAATTTGTCTCAAATTAGAGATGATTTTACTTACAGCTACACTGCACAGCGCCAAAGATACGATTGTTCGGGGGGTCCCATAGATGGCAATAAAAAAACGAGCTGTAGTCTCCACACCCTTTTTTCTAGCCGCTTTCGGCGGGGGCGAAATTGTACAACATGCTGTAAAATACGCCGGGGCATTTTTATTTTCCCTTGCCGTCTTCCCATACAATACAATTGTATGGGTGACAGCAAAAAAGCAACAGCGGTTTTTGTACAAACTGTGACAAACCCGCGGTCCTGCATCGAAAAAAAATTTCCATTTTCTGGCCGTTTTTTGTCTGATGCAGTGTAGACCTAGCCTTACAGTTCAAGTTTTTTGGTCTCTTCGAGAGAACCAGGTGTCCAACAATCTGAATGCAGAAACAACTTCTCAGCAGTCTAGAAAAAAACTTTGTTAGTGCTCCCAGTGGAATGCTAGTTCATCAACCAGCAATAAAAATAATGACAATGATAACAACTGCCACTGGTCTTTCTGGGCTAAGAGTTCCTGCCCTTTTCGGATCACTGATGTTGTGAAGCTCTAGGAGGGGTCCCCACAAGAGTCTTCCTGGAATTCCTGTTCTGTTGAACTTACATAAACAATTTCTATGCTATCATAGTGAAATAATGTTAAAGTCCAATCCTGGCTGAATACTAGCTAGGTTAAACCCACGGGAAGGGAGGGCCTTATGATTGAATTATCCCAGGTAGCCTTTTTTGATTTTTTTTTGTGTAGATTGCTGTAATCCTGTCTGAGAATTAAGGTGGCTGAGGCCAGTTTTTAAAATACAGCTTGTGTCAATGTTCCACTAATTCATTTACCAGAGCTGCAATCCAAGAGCTAAAGACCCCCGGGAACGCCCCAGGATGGCGGCCAAAAGTGAGAGAGGTCTTACAATTACTACCTCCTGGATGTGCAGCTGGTGTCTATGCTATCATAGTTATAGATTACCACAGGAAAACAGCTCATCCTACACAAGAAGGTGCTGCCTTTGGAAAGTGTGCTGATTAACAAACTGTAAATACCCCAAATCACAACTTCAGAATTTGTGTTAGAAATAAGAGACTTATAGTTTTTGTCCGTCTTCATGAATTAAGAGGATTCTCCAAGATGTCTTTCTTCAGTCTGTCAGGAGACGGCCATTACAAAGTACTAGGGCTATTTGAGTGCCACCATAGAAGCAATTTCCGTATGCACAAGCTCATAAGTTCTTTTCGGGGGAATTTCCCTTTGCACATTTGAAGTTTAGCTCTCTAACCAAAATTTGAGGTTTTCTACATAACCAATTAGGGGAAAGGGACTTCCTTAATGGAAATCCATTGCTCCAGTTCAGTGAAACAGTTTTACAAAATGTGACTCCTAGGGTAGTAGCCACCTGAAGATACTAAGGGCGACATGTATGAACGGGGCTGCACCCGAAGTTCGGCGTCTTTTCAGCCTGGCGCAGTCCCATTCACAATTTTTAAACCCGGTGCACCCATATCAGGCACATTACAGACCCTGAGTTCGGGGGCCGCGGGAGGCGGGTCGCACTACAACTTTTATGTCGTTAGTGCTAGAAAGCGCTAATTATGACCCGCAGTAGAACGGGGTTTATAGACCAGGCGATTTATGCTACTATTCATCCAAAAAAAAAAATGGAGCCTGGGCGCAAAAAATCATACATATCGCCCCAAGGGTTTCTTCTTCCGGTTACCTTCAAAATCAGAATATTATAAAGGGTGAGAAGCTGAGTTCTGTGTTACATAGGTTTTTTTGGAGAAACAAAAATATTTACTGAAAATTACATTTGAATGACAGAAAACATCCAGAACAAAGACCCAACAAAATGTTTATGGTTACACAGAGAATACTGTATGCAGGTAATACAACACTACTGGCAGCAAGAGAAAACTACCTGGAGGAGCTGATCATAGAACTGAAAGAAGAAAGTGAAAAGATTGGACTTTATCTGAACATCAAGAAGAAAAAGATCTTTTTTTTTATTCTAGGGAAAAGGAAAAAAAAAAAACATAGACCAACATCCACTTGCAAACTTTTCTCTGCTCTCACAAAAAAAATTTTCCAAAAAAAACATAAGTTCTTACTAAAATTTTTGATCAAACAGTATAAGCCCACTTGCACTTCACGCAACCTCTATAAAGGTCCCCGCTAGAGATGGGCAATCGATTTTAACGAAGTGGGCTTCGTTTAGAATTTCAGGGGAAAAATTCGATTCGCACGAAATAGAATTTAGGGGAATTCGCGGGAATAAGGTTTTTTGTATTGCTAAAAGACCGCAACCATGGCGGACATGGGGGAAAAGAATCTGGGGGGAAGAAAGGGAAAACCCTTAAGACATTGCAACACCAAGCCAAACAGGAGGCGGGATTCTGTGACTTCACCGCACTTAAGTACAGACGACATGCTCGCTTCCCACACTGCTCCCCTTTGCCCTAAACAAAACGGCTGCTGCAGACAGCAGAGATTCACACAAAGGAAATTGCTTTTTAAAAAAGAGATTTTACGGGGGGGGGGGGGGGTTGTCCCCCCCTGTTTTTTCAGAGACTGCTCCCCTTCCCTTATCATTTTATTCATTTTTGGGGTATTTTTAATTAAAAATCCCGGGTTGGGGCTAATTCTGCCTCAAACATTTTTAAAGCCATCTGGTCATTTCTGGGGGGCAATTTTTTTTCAAGGGTTAATTAAACGTGTTTGTGCTTTTTTAAATTTAGTAAAATACATGTGTTTTTAAACCACTGCGGGGAAATTTTTACTGGTCATTTCTGGAGCGCAATTTATATCAAGGGAATTAAGCAGTTTTGCTTTTATATTTTGTAAAAAACACAGCTTTTTAAAAAGCCAATACGAGTAAATTTTACTGGGCATTTTTGGAGCGCAATTTATATTTAAGGGTTAAATTAAGCGTGTTGTGCTTTTATATTCATAAAAAACACTGTTTTTTTTTAAACCCAATGCGGGAATTTTTTTTTGGTGATTTTGGAGCGCAATTTATATCCAAGGTTACCCCAAACCTGTTATGGGTTTTATTTGAGTCAAATACAGGGGGATTATTTACATATACAATATCTTTTATTAAAAAAGTTTGTAAATTTTTGAACAAACATTTTGCCCGAAGAAAGGTGGGAGGGGCCCTTTACATGCAAGTGATGCACAAAATTCCCGGGGCAGGCACAGGTCGCAGCACAGGGGGACGTCGCAGCAGGGGGGACTCGTGAGGCCCGAACTGCCGGTGTCCTTAGCGCCGTGGTTGACCATCGACCCAAGGGTTCTTGATTGGTTACTGGGCATCCACTTCCCCCAATACACCCGACAAAACCAAGCCAACCCCAACCCTTGTTGGCATGGCCCCGGAGCGGTCAGTCCCCTCACCTGTCCTCAACCCCCCTTTTCCTGTCCCGGGTTCCCTCAGCCAAATCTACTTTTTGGTCTGGCTCAGCGCCATATACAGCGAGGATGAACAATTTGAGGACATCAGCACTACTTGGGCAGTGAAGAAGTGGGGGCCAACATCCCCCGTTCTTGCATAGGCGACAAAGTATGGATTGGAATGGGATGGGGGGTCATGTTGTGAGGGGTCACCTCTGCATACAAGACCATTTAGGAGGGCAGCAGTGAAGACCCCAACAAAAAATCGATGATAATATAAGCCGCACATTTGGGACCCGGGTAAAAGAAAAGGGTTTTCATCATCGTCAGGGGGGAAGGGGGGTTTCAGCTTGCTTGTCAGGTAAAGGCAAAAAGCTACAAGTAAAAAAGTGGGGCCCCTTTAAAGGTTTTTGAGCGATTGCTTTGGGGCTATCGGGGATCGATCAAATAGTCGAAAGTACCCGGCTATCGAAAATTTTTTTTCGATAGTGAGCATCGATTAGCGGGGATGACCTTTAAAGTCTAGGGGGGAGGGGGCAAAAAAACACCTTCATTATTAAACCCAAAAATGCGGGGAGAAGCAAATTAACATCCACAACATTCAAAGGATACGTGTACATCTTAGGCAAACCACTTGGGGTTAAAAAGTCACAAAAAAAAAAAAGTCACAGACCATTTATTTACCCCCTGTCTTTTACCAAAACCCTTTGAGCCTTAAACCTGCATCACCCACTTTTTAAAAAAAGGTTGCCAGAAGGCATTTAATTGATTTTAAAACCATCATGTTATTTTTGGAATTTGGGACATTGAATATCCCTGTCCTGGAACGAAAGCTTAAACCCCCAAACCTCCCAGACCCCCCCCTTTAAAAAAAAGTCCCGGAAAAAAGGAGTTTTTAAACCACCATTTTAGTTAAAAATGGACATTACTAAAATTTTGTCCTGGGCCACAGCATGACCCCCAACCCCGGCTTGACCCCCCACATTTAAAAAGTCCCGGGAAAAAAAGGGGGCCTTTAAACCACCATTTAAGTTAAACTGGATTTTCCCCCTAAAACCTGTCCTGGGCCACAGCAGGGCCCCAAAACCCTTTGCATGCCCCCCCACTTTTAAAAAGTCCCGGGAAAAAAAAAAGGATTTTTTAAAACCCCCATTTTAGTTGAAGGGAAACATTGACTCCCCCTTTGTCCTGGGCCACACATACCCGGGGGCCGGATTTTACAGTGGGTTTGCGGTGAAAGCCCAGGTTTGGCGTCCGTCATCTTTTAAAACACGCAGGTTTTAAAATCCCCTTTGATGACGCAGCAACAAAAAACCCTGTGGGTTCTGAAGCAAGTGGGGAAACGGAATTTGTGGAACTCCACCCTTTCCCTCTGTACACAGTCAAAAACCTTTGGGTACCCGCTTCCCCCTCCGTATGAGTGGGGGCCAAAATTGAGTTTTTCACTTGGAAAATACTGGGGGTTTTAAAACGTTTTCCTGTTACCCCAGGTCCCCTTTATTTTTGAAATTCTTTTTCTCTTTTTACTCAACGGGGTTGGGGGGAAATGGCCCTCTGTATTTTGGGTTCTCTGTCCGTCCCTCCTTTTACTCCATTTCCTCTAAAAAAACCAAAAATCTGGTCAAGTTTTTCCGTACCCTCCCTTGTACAATTCAGAGGTTTTTTTTTTAACACTTTTTTGGGTACATCAAGTTTTTTGGGAAATTTTTAAAATTCTAGAAAAAAATTTTTTTAAAATAGGAGGGAAAACCCCCAAAATGTTTTTTGTTTCTCTTTTTTTCTTGTTTTAAAAGGGGTTGGGCTCAATACGGGGAATTTGATACTATGTTAAAAAATCTTGCAAAAAAAAATTCTTTTTTTGCAAAAAGTGCCCATTAACAGTGCCCCTACCTATTCCTGTTTCTGACAGCCCCTTAAACCCTTGACCCAACTCTTGACAATTTGAAAAAACCCAAAATGTCGGTTGGGAAAACAACTTTTTTTAGAATGGGCCCTGTTTTTAATGGGCTGCTTTGTCACAGCAAAATCCCCAAAAAAAATTCAAAGCATGACCCTTGACCCACTTTGGTAAATTTTGTGAAGAAAAAAAAAGCCCCTTTTTAGAAACAACTTTTTTTTAGAATAGGACCTGTAGTAAGCGGGCATGTCACGGGAAAAAAAATCCCCCCAAAAATTCAAAGCTTGCCCCTTTGGACCCCACTTTGGTAAAATTGGTGAAAAAACAAATGTCTTTTAAAAAAACCAACTTTTTTTTTTATAATAGGCCCCTGAAGTTTTCCCTGCTTTTTCAAAGCACATGAAAAAAAAAATTTTTAAAAAGGGACTTCTCAGCCCACTGTTAAAAATTGTGGGGGAAAATGCCCTTAGAACCACATTTCTGTTACAAAGGACCATAAAATTAAATTGCTGTACCCCTCACAGTTACTTTTGACCCAAAAAATTATAAATAGGACTTCTCACCACTATTAAAAATTGTGAGGGAAAAATTTGCCACTTAAAAAGTCACTTTTTCTTTTCCAAAAGGGGAATGATTTTTGCTGTATCTCACACCCAAACATGACCTCAAAACCATTGACAATGGAAAACTTCTTAAGAAAAAAGTGAGAAAATGGAATACGGGTTGTCATAAACCTTGCTGTCTTTTCCCAGTCCCCTCGTAGAAAAAACCACCAAAAGGGAACTTTTGGGGAAAAGGGAAAAAAAATTTGCAGTAAGAAATGCCCTTTTAAAAAAAAAATTTTAAAGAGGACCATTTCTGTTTAAAAAGGAATGTGAAGTGGGGCCCTGGAAAAACCAAATCGGTAAACCTCGGAAATTGGGGGCCACAACATCTAAAGAGATCCATGCCTGATTCACTTGTTGAAAGTAAAAAACGATCCAAAATTATCGGGGAAACCCGGGTTTGGGGGTTTGTTGTAAAGATTTCCGCCACGTTGCTAAAGGCCCGCTCAGATATGACCGGGCTGCTGGGCGGGAAACAAAACCCAAAGGCGTGACGACCAGCTCGGGCCTTTCGTCCATTTTGGATACCCAGAAGTCTTTTGGGGCCCGGGGAAAAAATTGCAAAAAAAAATCGGTGTTGAGACGCAGATAGTCGGGGCCCCCCAATAAATTTTAAAAGCTGATCTCTGGGGGGGTTGGATGTGTCCCTGAAATTGCATGCGTTGGTGGGGTGGTAAACAAAGTTTTCCCCAGAGGTCACCCTTTGGGCTTCGGGGCCATTTTGGGCCTCTGCTCCCGCAAACCGGCCTATTTTGGCACTCTTACTGCTGTCAACGTCCTGATGTTTTTTTCCACCGTGACATTTGGGGAACGTGAAGCAGACGCAAAACAGTTTTGTCTCCATTTGACCCAATAGAAAGGCCCTCCTTTTCCCTTTGCTTTTTTACTCTCTTTTTGGGTGGGGGGAAAGGGAAAGTGCTGATTTTTGTTTTGTCCCCCGGGGATCCGGGAGGGGGGGCCACCCAGTAACTTTTTGTTCATTTTTAGGGCCCTTTTAAGGGCGAGGATCATGTTGGAAAAAATGGACCCACCCAAGCACTCATGTGAGAGATGGAGCCTTAAATTTCCCCAACCTCTGGGTCAAAGGGGCACAAAGCAAACTGATTTTCCCCTCATTTTCCCCTCCCCCCGCCTCAAATTCGGCCCAACCCTTTCTTTCCAAGGAAAGGGACGCGGTAACACGGGGGGTTTTAAGGAATCCCTCCTCCCCTCCTCCTCCTCCCCTCCGCGCCCCGGACAGCTTCAACACAGCCCTAAACTTGCCTGAGAGGATGCACCCTGAAGCTAAATTGCGCCCAATTGCACTAGCTCTGGACCCCAAAACCAACTGCCTAATAAGGGGACCAAATTAAATTGTGAAATGCCCGGGCCCTTTGGGGATTTAGGGAGAGAAAGGCCCCGTTTTCCCATCTGTGCCCCCCGTTTTTCCCCTCCTTCCCCCCCGTCGTTTGGCGGGACCTGTTTTTTTTCAGATGTCCAACGATCGTTCCAAACAAAGGGATCACCAAAATGCTCAGCTGAAAAGGGGAAATTGTCCCCACTGACCCTTTTTTGGTGGCTTTTTCCCAAAAACTGGAAAGGGAGGGCAGAGCTTTTTTCACCGCCTCCACTCTGGGTTTTTTTTTCAAACCCGGGGGCCCCGTACCGCTGCTTGTCAGGCCATGTGTAAACTTCGTACTGCGAAAAGGCATTGCGCTGCTGCCACAATCGCTGGGGCATGTGGAGGGGGGGGGAAATTTCCCGCGTGTTGCCACTCCCCAATGAGACGGTTTTACCCGGGGGGGCCCCAGCTTTCCCCTGCAACGCAAAACCCGGCGGGGCGGGAAACAGGGTTTTCAAAGGCGGAAATGGGGAACTCAGAACCCCGAGCCTTCTTAGCAGGCAGTCCAAAAACCCCCCCTAGCTCTTTAGAAATTTTTTGGGTGACAAAAGGTTTATCATGTGCCGGCAAGGGATTTTGCCCACCTACCATCTTAAGGGGGGGCCAAGATTTTTGCCCCCCCTTATCGCACAAACCCCCTTTCTTGGCACAAGGTTCTTATCACCCACAGAAATTTAAAATTTTAACACGGCCTGGTGCTCTGGGGGACTGATGCCACCCGAGGACCTTGGGGGGGAAAAAGCCGCACCATCCCTGCGGTTTTTAAAGCCGGTTTCGCCAAACCTGCGAGCCACCGTCACCCCCAAAACATCCCCCCAAATCCCCATTTGGGGTCACAGAGATATAGCGGCTTGGGCCCTTTCTTACTAGTCCATGTGTTGGGGGTGAATGGACCCTTTTCCCGGGCACAGTGCCGACAACCCCGTTTTAAATTTTAAAGACACTGGCTGGCCAGGGCAGGGATTTGGCTTTTTTGGCAAAGGAAAACCTGCTTGGCATCTTGGGGGATTTGGGGGGAAGCGAGGGCATGGGCGTGGGCGGGAACCCCTCTGTGGGCCCCCAGACGGAAAAAAGGGAACATTTCCAAGGCCAAAAAACCTGGGGAAAGCCGACATTTAGGCTTTTGGGGTTTGGGATGGTTTTGGGGTTAAAATGTTTCCTTTTTGCTCCCAAAACCCCGGAAACAGAAGGCCCCGGGTGCTAGACTGGCCCCCTGTACGGCGGCAGGTCGTCAAACTGGCGGAAGGAGAAGGGGGGGATGGGGCCCCTGGGGGTGCTGGTGGGGTTTTTTTTCTCGGGGGGACGGTTTGGGGGCTTTAAACGGAGGGGGGAACCCGGAAACATGACTTTTGAGAGACATGGGGGGCTGAGGGGAAAGCTTGGGTGGTTGGGCGGAGGAGGAGGAGGGGGAGGGCAGAGGGTTTTTTACAGTGGTTGGGGGCCCCGGCGTCGGTTTTGGCCTTTTTTGGCCAAGTGTTCCCCCCATTTCCAAAATTCATGCATTCCCCTGGGATGTGACAAAACTGGGTTTGGGGTGGTTAACCACTTAAGGTTCTTGCCTCTAACTTATGCGTTTACGGGAAAGGTGGCATATGACATCGCTGGGGAATCAGAGGCTTTTCTCAAAAAAGGGCCCCGGTTTTGGGGGGTCCCGTCCTTTTTGACGGGGATAAGCGAGGAGCGGGGTTTGGCGCTGACCTGGCTGGGGAATTTAAAATCAGCGGACTTCTTTGACCGCCCCCTCCCTTTTTGTGGCGGGACCCTATTGACACCTTTTCCCCATCGTCTTTCCCCCTCGTCCCCCTGATGAAGCGCTCGCAAGGGAAATTCTGCGGGAAAAGACCAGGATGGATTTCCCCAATTTCCCTCATCATCATCTTTATCAACCCCAGGTGATTTGGGCGTCCTGACTTTCTGCATCCGAAGCTGGGGAGCTACAAGCAAGGGGCAAATTTCAAGGGGTTCCGACCGCCCGGGGGTTTTTGCCATTTTCCCCCTTCCTTCACCCTTCCCCCTGGGTGGGGATCAGTTTAAAATGGGCTCAAGCAAGGGAAAAACATCCTTTTTGGCCCCTTTTTTTCTTTTAACAAACCCCTTTTGAAAACCCCCAAACCCCATTTTGTCATCAAAGAGGTCTTCAAAATGGATTATTTCCCCAAATGGTGGGGGACACATTTTTCATTAGGGGGTGCTTTTAAAAATTTGGAAAAGATCTGATGATGCTGATTTCCCAAATTTGTGGCCGGGACTGCAGGACGAGGAGGTTTAAAGGGCTGCTAGATTCAGGTTGCATTAACCCCCTGAAGGACAGAATTTGGGGACGATGTTTTGTTACTTAGATTCACAGGGCCCTGACCCCGCGATGAAAAAGGGCCCCGGTCCTGCAACTGACGAAACCGCGGGATCGGGTTTTCGCCAGCACTGGAAAAGGGGCACCCTTTTCTCGGGACCCCCTAAACCCCCATGTGCTACCCCCCTTTGCTCGCTTACCACCTGAATTTTTGCTCCCTGTTCAGAAAAAAATTTTAAAAATTTTAGAAGGGATGGAAAATTTTTTTGGAAAATCTTTTATTTTAAAAAAACCGGCCAAAACACCCGCTATTTAAAACCCTCTAATCAAAACAAAATTGCTGGATTCAAATTTAAAATGAAGGTGTCCTAAACAACAAATTCCCGGACTGGGGAAAAGGGCCAAAAAAAAACGGGATCTGTTATGTTTTTTGGGTTAAAAAAAAACTGTATTTTTTTCACCTTTTAATTCCCTGTGGGGAAAATAGGGAAATTTCTGTTTTAAAAAAATTTTCGTAGGGTGCGCGTCAATTTTTAACAGTGCGGGGGGCGCAAAAGTCAAAAAACACGTAACTGTATGTTTTGATATAATTTAAAGGTATTTTTTTTCAAAACCCTTTTAAATTTATCCCGTGGTGAATATAGGGAATTTTCTGTTTTAAAAAAATTTACGTAGAGCTGCGTCAAAGAAAAAGTGGGTGGGGGGCAAAATTCCAAAAAAAAAACCCTAACTTTTATGTTTTTATATAATAAACGGGAATTTTTTTTTTCCCTTTCAAATTCACCTGTGGGGGAAAATAGAAAATTTCTTTTTTTTAAGATTTACCCTAGATGCTGCGTCAATGAACAGTGCTGGGTGCGCAAAAATCAAAAACACGTAACTGTTTTGTTTTGATAAAATAAACTGGAAAATTTTTTTTCAAACCCTTTCCCAAATTTACCCGTGGGTTTAATATAGAATTTCTGTTTTAAGAATTTTCTTTAAAATTTCTGGTCAATGAACAGTGCGGGGTGCGCCAAAAAAGTCCCCCCCCCCCCCCAAAAAAACAAATAACTTGGGGGTTTTTTTTTTGGGGGGGGTTTTTTTTTTAAAGGTTTTTTTTCACCCCCTTTTAATTTACCTGTGGTGAATTTTAGAATTTCTGTTTTAAAAATTTACGTAGATTTCTTTCCGTCAATGAACAGTGCTGGGTGCGCAAAAGTCAAAAAAAAACGTAACTGTTTTTGTTTTGATAAATAAAAAAGGGATTTTTTGGGACCCCTTTTTAATTTACCTGTGGTGAATATAAATTGCTGTTTTAAGATTTAAAGTAGATGCTGGTTTAAGAACAGGTGGGCCCCTGTGGGGGGGAAAGAGTCCCAAAAAAAAAACGTAACTGTATGTTTTTTTGTACGAAAAACCCGGGATTTTTGGGGAACAAAAAACCTGTTGGGGGACTTCAAGATTGCTGGTTTTTTAAATTTTAAATGCAAGGTGGATAAAAACAAAAAGCCCCAGGTGTAATGGGTTTAAAAAAAGAAAAACTTATCTGAAATGTATACTGATAATTTTAAAAATTTGGGGTTTTTTCCCGCTAAAAAAAGAGACCTGCAGTTACTAAAAATGATGTTTATCCAATATAAGGGTTTAGGCTGCCCAATATCCAGGAAAAATTTCCCAAAAGCCCAAAATGTTAATAATTTAAAAATATTTCCATACAAAGTTTTAACTAATTTTTGGTGAACTTTTATCCGTGGTTTTTTTATAGATAGAGCTTTTTCTGTGTTCCCCGTGGCCCCCCCCCACCCCCCCGCTCCCCCCCGCCCCTGAAAATTTTCAGTGGTGATCTGCTTTAAAATTCTTTTAGTAAAATACATAAAAATGTTCAAATCCCTAATCTAACTAAATTGGAAGGATTTACAGCTTTAAAAGTAGAGGTTTCCTTGCAAAATAGACTAATTTCCGGGTGAGCTGTTTGGCCCCAGGGAGAACGCAGGTTTCCTTTTCCCTATGGGGACGCCCGAAAAGACCCCCAGGGGGAAAAAAACAGGAAACGCTGTTCTAAAGTTTTAAAAAAGGAAAAGGGCATTGATTTTTCCAGCCAATCGCAACCATTTCACTCCCAGTCCATGACTCGCACACCATCTCAACCCCGCTCTATTCTGTAATCTCTTTGGGTGGCCGCCAAAAATTTCAGGAAGCGCTTTAAAAAAAGGGGCCCATCTTAAAAGATGATGCACAGATTTTAACCTTTAAATTTTCGCTGATCTGGGAAAATTTTGATCACCATAAAAACCTTTCCGATTTCAAAATTTGTCGATAAAAAAACGCCCCAAAAACTAGTGGCCATGGTCACAGGGGTGGGGGAGCAGTGGGAGGTTGGGAGCTAAAAGGCCCCAGGGGGGACGACCTCTTTGCTGGGCCAAGACATTTGTGGCACAGGGGGCCCAAAAAGGCAGCGGGGGGTAGTAGTCACTCAGTGCGGAGCGTTGGAGGCAAAACCACCTACTTGGCGGTGTGGCAGTTTTTTGCTAAGACACCGGAGGAGCCGAACATGGGTATATGTAGAATCTGTGGGCAGAAAGTGAAGCGTGGCCAGGGACCATTGGCACCACGGCCCTGCGTCAACACATGCAGCATCACCATCTGGTGGCCTGGGAGAAACATGGCTCAGATGTAGTGGTCCATCCTGCCGCAGCAACAGCAGCAGCACCCAGTGGTATGCATGCCATTTCAGCCAGTCAAGGCTCCACCACCTCTGCAGAAGGGAGCGGTTTGTCTTTCCCATCATCTACTGGTCCAGATGCTCCTGCTCCTCGCCACTCATGGAGCCCGCAGTTGTTCACCGAGGCGATTGCCAAGAGACAGCAGTATGCGTCCAACCATCCTATGGTGCAGAAGCTGACCGCGCTCCTGTCCAAGTTGTTGTTACTGCAGTCCCTCCCTTTCCAAGTGGTGGACTCTGCACCGTTCAGAGAACTAATAGCTTGTGCAGAGCCGAGGTGGTGAGTCCCAAGCCGTTATTTATTTTCCAAAAAGGTAGTACCAGCCATTCACAAATATGTAGAACAGAAGGTGGGCAGGTCCTTGAGCTTATCGGTTTGTTCCAAGGTGCACGGCAGCAAGGACGTGTGGAGCTGTAACTACGGTCAGGGCCAGTACTTGTCCTTTACGGCCCACTGGGTGAATGTGCTTCCTGCCCTGCCACACCACCAACTTGGACAGGAGACGCTGCTTTTTCTTCCACGTTGTCAAGCTGCTGCTCCTGCACCAATGTCCGCCTCCTCCTCCACCACCACCACCATCTTAGCCTCCACAAGTGCTGCTCCATCATACCAAATGTGTAAGGCACAGCGGTGTCACGCAGTTCTACACCTGGCTTGCCTCGGCGAGAGAAGTCACACAGGGGAGGAACTGCTCCGCATCATGCAGCAAGAAATTGATGTGTGGCTTTCTCCGCGCCAACTGCATATCGGAACCATGGTGACAGACAATGGGAGGAACATGGTGTCCCCGCTGCACCAAGGAGGGATGGTCCATGTGCCCTGCATGGCGCAAGTGTTCAATCTAGTTGTGAAAAGCTTCCCGAAGTCTTCCACCGATCTTCAGAACATTCTGAAAATGGCCAGGAAACTGTGCATGTACTTCATCCATTCCTACAAAGCCAGGCACACCCTCCTCAAGTTGCAGCGGCAGAACGGCCTCCCCCAACACACGCTGATATGCGATGTTTTCACATGTTGGACTGACTGTATGAACAGAGAAAGGCCATTAACAATTTTTTGATGATCCAGGCGGACAGGAGTACCCCACTGTGTAACTTTGATGTCAGCCAGTGGCAGCTCATACGTGACACCTGCCGTTTGCTGAAGCCGTTTGAAGAGGTGACGTTATTTATCAGTCGCCAGGACTACGGGATGAATAACGTCATTCCACTGCTTCATGTCCTGGAACAGATGCTGAAAAATCTGTCTGGGCAAGGGACTGGAGACGTGGCAACTACATCTCGATGGGGACTAAACTGGCGGAGGAGGAGGAGGACATTGGAGCACAAGCATTGTCTGGTTAAATTAGTGGTTTTTCTACCCAGGTGACAGGAGAGAAGGAGCAGGAGAAGCTGGAGGAGTTAGATGGAGATGAGGAAGACGAGTCAGATGACCCGTGCACCATTGCAGTATACAGTGGAGATGGAGGCAGGGAGTCCCTCAGAGTCACTTGCGCACATGGCCCGCAGCATGCTGATTTGCCTGGCTAGTGACAGCCGAATAGTCACCATCCGGCAGATGGATTAATTCTGGCTCTCCACCCTCTTGGACCCTCACTACCGGTCCAAAATGGGAGCCTTTTTTCCAGCTGCTGAGAGGGAGGACATACTCGAATACTATAGAGAAATCCCCCGTAGTGAGTTGGCCGCTGCCTATTTGCAGCATGGTCCAGCCTCTGACAGGTCGGGTTCCTCAGCGCTCACGTACCACTGCCACGGCTGCTGTGGGAAGGTGGGGGGTAGGAGCAGTACCAGCTCCATCAGCAGCAACCTAAGTCTGGAGTCGCTGATGAGCAGCTTCCTTCACCCGCCTAGTGAGGAGGGCACTCACCAGCAGAAGCAGCAGGACCTGGAGCAGACCCTGAACCAACAGGTGGTGGCCTACTCGGACAGCACTCTGCCACCCCAGTTAGAAGATCCACTGGACTACTGGGCAGCCAAACTGGATGTGTGGCCACAACTTGCCGAGTTTGCAGTGGAGAAGCTGTCTTGCCCGGCCAGTAGTGTGGCATCAGAGCGGGTGTTCAGTGCAGCGGGGGCCGTCGTTACCCCATGGAGAACATGCTTGTCCACCGGAAATGTGGAGCGACTGACCTTTGTCAAGATGAATCAGGCGTGGATCGTCCAGGATTTCCACACACATCAGATTACATCAGCCTTGACGCCCCACCAAAACTTTGAGAAATGAGTCTGGATTCAAACTACCTGCCTCTACCACTATTCTGCTGCCGCCACCCGCCTGATGCCAGTTGCTCCATCTACCTACGACCATCTTTACGAGTGACTGATATTGCCACCCACCTCCACACTCTGTCATTGTGCCACTCTCTGACCTCATGCTGCTGCTGCTGCTGCTGTTGCTGCGGCCGTGACCTCCACACTCTGTCATTGTGCCTCTCTGTGGCCTACTCCTCTTTGTGCCACCTCCATAATGTCATTGTGCCACTCTATGACCTCATGCTGCTACTGTTGCTGCTGCCGTGACCTCCACACAGTGCTGGGACGACGGGTAGGCAGAGGTAGGCGATCGCCTAGGGTGCCTACCTCTGCTTGTCCCTTAGGGGCGCAGGCAGGGGCCCCGAACCTCCCGGGCTCCAGGCCGCTACCGTGGGCCTGAAGCGCCGGCGGTCTCTGTATGTGCGTCCGCTGATGTCATCTCGACGCTGCCTGTCCTCGGGCACACAGCGCGTCACAGGCCGTGCGCTCGAGGAGCTGTCGGAGGAGCGCGTGGCTGGTAAAGAAGAGGACAGAAGAGGAGCGTGTGGCCGGGAAGCAGGTAAGGTGAGTATTAATGTTGTTATTTTTACCTGTCTTAGTGCCCCTATATGCCTGCCCGAGCCCCTATAATGCCTGCCTGAGCCCCTATATGCCTGCCTGAGCCCCTATAATGCCTGCCTGAGCCCCTATATACCTGCCTGAGCCCCTATAATGCCTGCCTGAGCCCCTATAGCCCTGCCTGAGCCCCTATATGCCTGTCTGAGCCCCTATATACATGCCTGAGCCCCTATATACATGCCTGCGCCCCTAAATGCCTGCCTGAGCCCCTATATACCTGCCTGAGCCCCTATAATGCCTGCCTGAGCCCCTGTATGCCTGCCTGAGCCCCTATATGTCTGTTTGAGCCCCTATATGTCTGCTTGAGCCCCTATAGCCCTGCCTGAGCCCCTATAATGCCTGCCTAAGCCCCTATAGCCCTGCATTAGCCCCTATATACCTGCCTGAGCCCCTATAATGCCTGCCTGAGCCCCTATATACATGCCTGAGCCCCTATATGCCTGCCTGAGCCCTTACAATGCCTGACTGAGCCCCTATATACATGTCTGAGCCCCTATATGCCTGCCTGAGCCCCTATAATGCCTGCCTGAGCCCCTATATATCTGCCTGAGCCCCTATAATGCCTGCCTTAGCCTCTATATACCTGCCTGAGCCCCTATATGTCTGTGCGAGCCCCTATATGCCTGATTGAGCCCCTATATGCCTGCTTGAGCCCCTATAGTCCTGCCTGAGCCCCTATAATGCCTGCCTGAGCCCCTATATACCTGCCTGAGTCCCTATATGCCTGCCTGAGCCCCTATATGCCTGCTTGAGCCCCTATAGCCCTGCCTGAGCCCCTATAATGCCTGATTGAGCCCCTATAATGCCTGCCTGAGCCCCTATATACCTGCCTGAGCCTCTATATGCCTGCCTGAGCCCCTATAGCCCTGTCTGAGCCCCTATAATGCCTTCCTGAGCCCCTATAATGCCTGCCTGAGCCCCTATATACCTGCCTGAGCCCCTATAATGCCTGCCTGAGCCCATATATGCCTGCCTGAGCCCCTATATGCCTGCTTGAGCCCCTTTATGCCTCCTTGAGCCCCTATAGCCCTATCTGAGCCCCTATAATGCCTACCTGAGCACCTATATGCCTGCTTGAGCCCCTATATGCCTCCTTGAGCCCCTATAGCCCTGCCTGAACCCCTATAATGCCTGCCTGAGCCCCTATAATGCCTGCCTGAGCCCTTATATGCCTGCTTGAGCCCCTATCTCTATATACCTGCCTGAGCCCTTATATGCCTGCCTGAGCCCCTATATACCTGCCTGAGCCCCTATCTCTATATACCTGCCTGAGCCCCTATCTCTATATACCTACCGGAGCCCCTATATACCTTCCTGAGCCCCTATAATGCCTGCCTGAGCCCCTATATGCCTGCCTCAGCCCCTATATACCTGCCTGAGCCTCTATATACCTGCCTGAGCCCCTATCTTTATATACCTGCCTGAGCCCCTATATGCCTGCCTGAGCCCCTATATACCTGCCTGAGCCCCTATCTCTATATACCTGCCTGAGCCCCTATCTCTATATACCTGCCTGAGCCCCTATATACCTGCCTGAGCCCCTATAGCTATATACCTACATGTGTGCCCCTATATACCTGCCTGATCCCCTATAGCTATATACCTGCCTCAGTGCCTCTATATACCTGCCTGAGAGTGTTCCTATATCTATATACCTACCTGAGAGTGCCCCTATATCTATATACCTGCCTGACTGAGGAGACATATATGTATACCTGCCTGACTGAGAGGGCATATCTATATACCTGCCTAACTGATGGGGACCTATATATACCTGACTAATTGAGGGGACATATATACCTGTCTAACTGAGGGGACTTATATACCTATAATTAACGAGTTGCTGGAAATGTGAGGATTCTAAGATATTTGTGTCCAAATCTGCAGGGACGAGTCGTGGCCGGAAGCAATCAGCATGAAGATGGGAACCGGATGGAGAAGAAAAGGGAAAGGGAATGACGCTGATCAGAAAAGACGTCTCCTGTGAGTCACTAAATGTAACTCAGTGTAATCACTTATATTTCTGCTGAGCCTACATACACCTAGTATCTACCACTATATGGTTACTGTATGGGGTAATATATGTCTGTAGAGCCTGTGTACAGCTGATGTCACATGTGGTGGTCGCGTTTGGTCAGGGTCTGGCAGGATTATTGATCCTTAAGTAGTAATAGTTTTGGGTCTTGGTTTTGTGGGAGTGTTTTTTAGTAACAATACTTCGTCTGGTAGATTTGCTCCATGTATCGGTGGATTATTCGGTGACTGTTATTTAGGGGTATTACACTGTCATATGGAGGGGAGCGATTCTGAAAAAGCTAATTTGTCAGGGCTGATTTTCATTGTGCAGTGATTGCTGAGGAGATGGATGGGATCTATGTGGAATGTGCAGAAAATTTGTGACAGGACCTGGTGCAGGGGTGAGAGGAATTGGTGTGGGGGGTGTTCAATTTTTTGGGAGCGGGGGGGTGGGCGCCATTGGCTGTACTTGCCTAGGGCTCCAAAATGTCTTGTCCCGGCCCTGCCTCCACACTCTGTGATTGTGCCACTTTGTGGCCTACTCATGCTGCTTCCAAGTGACCGCTGTCTCACTGGAACACCCTGTGGTTTCCTAATGTTGTTTCCACCCTCACCAATCTATGATGTTGCCACTATGTTTGGTTTTCCCCTTCTTTTCACCTGTCAGAAGGAATGGGAAGGATCAGGATTGTATAGTCAAAAGCAGGAATGGATACAGAACACAGAAGACATGCAAATATCCCTTTTACTGGTCATCTCTGTTTTGGATCAACTCCTGTTTGTTTTTGGCTTTAGCAATACTGATGGATTATTGACCGATTGAAAGTGGACACTGACGGATGAAAGAAAGGGCAAAATGATTAGAGATGTCAACGCAAAATTACTGCCGACACCCTCTCCACTCATTTGGGGGGCCTCTACATGTATCAACTTTTAACAGAACAGGTTCTGTCATATTCTGTGATGGTTTAAGGCTCTGGCCTCATGGAGTGCCCCCCTGCTGTGACGTCCCCTTACTGTGCTGAGACCTGTGCCGACTCCAGTAATCTAATTCTGTGTTCTTTGATGCTATGTTAGGATCTTAGCCCTCAGCATGTTTTTTTCCATCTGGGGCTGCCATGACTTTATCAGGCTGCATTCCCACGTCAGTATTTTGGTCAGTTTTGGCCCCGTTAGTGCCCAGGGAATTTTAGAGTGAAGCGATTCTAAGAGCGGTGGCAGTCATATGCGTGTCATACTAAAACACAGCATTGTATGAAGACCAAACCATGCCCCTATGCATATTTAAGCATGGCACAACGTTCTACAGCACCCTACAGTCTCTGTAGCCAGGAAATAGCTGTTTTTTAACGCGATTCGTCACAAATTAATTTTTGAGAAATTCGCCCATCTTTAATCCCTACACTATGATGTAGCACTGCATGGTGGCCACCGCTGCACTGGCAACAGCACCAGTAAGGGGAACAATCCAGTGGCCCTACAACACCAATGCTGCCAGATCAAGCCTCCTGGCTCTAGGTCACACTACCCCACAGGTACCTCAACACAGTAATAATGGCCACCACACAGCACCACAACAAGAAAGAAAGGATCACAAATGCTCCCATTTCCATGTGCTCCCAAGCAGAATGAAAAAAGGGGGTAGTGGCCGGCCCTTATACAGACTACTCCTAATTAAAAACACCTGGGTCAAATGGGAAGGAGTTCTGGTCCAAGATAAAACATAAAAATGAGGGGATAGACTATTATAATTTAATCCAGGAAAAATGAAAAAAGACATGGACATAAGAGGACACAGCATGGAGTGGTTACCATCCAGGTCACTTCTAGAGCAGGGAGTGGTAGATAACCTAGGGAAACTTGTGGAAACAAGAAGGAGATAACTGCTATAGCTCTGAAAGAAAGTAAAATTAGAACAGCAATGCATTTGGTAATAATCTTT
Organism: Phyllomedusa bahiana; assembly: GCA_025379985.1. Classification (NCBI taxonomy): domain Eukaryota; kingdom Metazoa; phylum Chordata; class Amphibia; order Anura; family Hylidae; genus Phyllomedusa; species Phyllomedusa bahiana. The sequence goes on from JAODAL010027783.1 coordinate 32,438, forward strand.
ATTTACCTTTGCCTACATGTTTAAAGTTCATAAATGTAATGAGAATATCCCTTTAATGATAAAAGAATACAAGGGAGACCAAATGCCATTGGTTGTATACCATCAAGAATAGCACAGCAATGTTTATTGTTTCTTTTTCTATTACTTGTTGAGCTACAACCTGTTTTGCATTTGATAATGAATGTGCCTAATTTTTACAGCTTGCCATACTAGGCTACCGAATCTGTGTATCATTGAATCTGACTGTGCAGACTCTCTCATGTTGAGGGGCTCTCAACATTAGAGAACGCATCCAGACTGATTATGCCTTAATGATTGTAGATTTCAGCTTGAATTCTGCTTCAAACATGTTTGAACTCTAACTGTCTGATCTCTGTAACGCATTTTCGCGATGTTTGATAGAAGGGGATCTTTGTTATCAAGTGTAATCCGATTTGTATTTATGCTGTTTTTAATAAAGCTATTTTTTTTATTTAAAAAAAAAAAAGAATAGCACAGCAATGAAGCAATGAAAAGAAACTGTGGAAAACAGTTATACGTGGTGAGAACTGACCTAAAGAATAGTCAATATCGGACACGACTGAATGGGTAGCTGAAGAAGAATACATAAATGTACAGTGCTAAATCCATATACAGGTGTATTTGGAAACAAACACAATAATGTCAAGTGTATAAATATATAAAGCACTTATTCAAACATATGGATGTAAATAAATAAATAAGGATATGCTTAGGCATATACACATCCGCCAACACGGGCATAAAGTAGAGTGGTAAGAAAAAATAGGCGACTCTGTATGTTTTTTGGCAGAGCTACCTCGGGAGATCACATTCCACTGCCTCTGAGTGCTATACAGTAGCTGATCTGCAAGGTATGGGTTACCAAGTTGATGGCTGTCAATAAGGTAAGCCAGCAGTTTGGCAATGGTAAGGATGAATTAATGACACAGGTGGTAATTAGGAGAGCTGCTGATTCCAGGACAGGCCTGTTTAAAGCCTGTAACTTCAGAATCCGGGGGGAAGGGGAGAAGCCAAGTGTGGAGCAGCAAGCAGAACTGAGGGGAAGGTTCTGATTTCCCCCAAGGCTTGAGGGAAGCCAATACCAAGCACTGTACTGTACTGTGTGAGTACATGTTTTGTGGGGCTGGTAGTAGACCCAGACCACTGATAGAGAGGAATTCTCTGAATGTTGAGTTAGTGGCTAGACGGCCTAGGGTTTATGTTGTGTTTATTGTACACTGACCTGTGTCAAATGTTTGGAGAATAAAGCTGGCTGAGGTCAGTTTGAAGAAATATTGTGTCGAAGTGACCTGTGTAATGGATGCCAGTGACTGTCTTACGAAAAGATCCCAGAGCTAAAGTGACGGCCGAACACAAGTGAATGCTTACAGTCTGCACACAGAATACACTCTAATACCACAGAAAGGTGCAACAAATAAATATAGTGAAATGCAAGTGCAGTTATTAATATAACAGGTTCTGATACTCACCTACCACACCCAACTCATGTTTTCACTTGTTGATTTGTATGGGTGTAGACAAACCAAATAACAGTGGTTTACAAGTAGAAATGTTATCACCTTACTGAATAAAATCTATTACACTGTAACAACTATTACCATCATTCAGTGACCATATAGTGGTAGATCCCAGCTCTACACAGGCACGCTACAGACTAAAAGTGATTACAATACAGTTATGTCCATTGACTCAGTGGTGGTGTCTTGTCTGTTTTTCATTTTCTTCTGCATCTAGCCCAAGCCACTATGATGACTATGATCCAGCCATGTTTCATTTCCAGCACCTCCATACCTATTCCCTGGGTCTTTAAAAACTACCCATTCATAGTGTTCGAACCAGATCCTTTTTGATATCCACAGAGTAATAGTAGCCCCCAAAACTGCCCCCAGACGGTTATGGGGCCATTTTGTGTGCACTCAGTTTTAGTGCTTTAGTTTTTGGGGTCTTTACTTTTAGAAAAGCAGGTAAACCCATAAAATTTCTAATGTAGGGACAACCCCCAAAATTTGGAAGGGAGTTTCAAAAGACCTTTCCGTTTTTTTATATATGTAGACACTAATTAAGCAGGTAGGCCTTTTTAATTTAAAAAAAATTAGGTTAGCCCCCAAATAGTGAATTGGTATAATTTCCCCCCAAAAGTTAAAGGGTTTGGTTAAAATTTTTTTCCCCCCTCCCCCCGTTTTGGGGAAAATTTTATTTGGCCCCCTATTTTGCTTTGAAAGGTATTTTATGTCCCTCATTTGTTTTATAAAAAGGTTTTATAGGCAACCAGAATTTCCCCCAATTGAAACGTTTCTGAAAAACTGGGTTTAAAAAAAAACAAAACTCCCCCTAACCCCCATTTTCATAAACCAAAAAGCTGGGTTTTGTTTTGGCGTTAAACTTCACAAAAGGGGTAGGGGAGTTTATAAATTTTTGCCTACTCTTTTCTGGGCCCCAGGCTTTCCCTTTGAAAATGTGGTACAAAAGGGGCCATTTCGTGGGGAAAACCCGACCTGCAGGCCCAAAAGGAAATTTTTTATTTAAGGGGGTGAAGCTACCATTCTGCCCCAAATATTGAAGAAATCTGTTGCACGTTTTGGATGCAGATAACAAGGGGGTTTTAAAAGAAATGTTTGGGGCCCCAACTGTGGGCTTAACCCAGTTTTTTGGGGGTTTTATGGGTTTTTTTGGGAGAGCCAGTCCCCGCCTAAATGTTATTTTAAAATTTGGGAAAGGTATGGGGAAAATGCAAAAAAAATAGTTTTAAAATTTAAACCTATTTAGGTTTAAAGACTTTTTTTGATTTAAAGGGCCGGGGGCCGTAAAAACGGGAGCCCCCCCGGCATAGTGGGAGGGCCCCCCCAAGGGCCCGGCGCCCGGCCGGTTTTCGCAGGGTTTTGGGGGCCCGGGGTTAAAAGGGGGACGCCGGGGGAGGGAAAGGGCTGATTTTAATAGCCAAAGGACGCGGGGGGGGGGGAACAGACGCGGCGGGAAAAAATTTAAACTGGGGGCTTTCTGTTTCCCCCCGTCACCGACAAATGTCAGGGAGGGGTGGGGAAACTTTGTTTTTTCCCCCGGGAGGGGCGCGGCGGGGGAGCGGGGCGCAGAATTTTTTGGGCAGAGGTGCAAGGGCGCTGGGGTTTTGGGAGAGGCCGGCGGGCCCGGGTGCGCCCCCAATTTAATTTTGTCCCCGGGGGCCTTTTCAGTTTTTAAGCGAGGGCGTGGGGCTCCCCCTTTCCCGGGGGCGGCCTTTAAGCCCTGAGGTAACCCCCCGGGCCCGTTTCCGTCGCAGGAGGGCCCCCTTTCCGGGGGGCCCCCGGGAAAGGGGGCCGGCGGTTTCGGCCCTCCCGCGGGGGTTCCCCCGGGGCTGGCCCGTCCTTTGGGGGAATCCTAATTTGAAGGGGGGGCCCCCCGGGGGGTGGCCCGGGGCCACTTTGGCCCGAGGGGCTGGGCCTGCTGCCCGGGTCCCTGTCAGCGAAAGGTTTGGGGAGGAAGGCCAAAACAAAAGGGGGCAGGGACCCCCTGGTTTTTAAGGGGCCGGGGGCCGGGGCCTGCCAAGGGAGCGCGGGGTTTTGGGGCCAGGCTGGGAGGATTTTCCCCTGGCCGGGCCCAGCCAGGCCGTTGGATCCGAGAATTTTGGGGGAAAGGGCCGGGGGCCCCGGGGGGCGGTGCCTGAGGAAACCATTTTTGGGGGGGGGACTTGGGGGGCCCTTCCCGGGGAGGAAAAAGGGGGGAAGCCCCTTTTGAGGTTTGGAGGGCCCCCCTCCCGGGAAAAAACCCGGGAACGACAGGGGGTCCCGGGAAAGCAGGATGGGGGCAGGGACCAAAACCGGGGAAAGGAGAATTCTCTTCTTAGGGATGTTTTTTTTGGGGGCCCGGCGGGGATCACCTCCCCGTGCCCGCCTGGTGAGTTCACCATTCTATGTTTTTTTGTATCGCCAGCGGGGGGGTCGTTTTAAGGGGGTGGCGGCCCGGGGTCGGGGACCCTTTTGGGGGGGCCCGATCCGGCTTTTCGGGATTTAGCGAGTAAGTTTGTGCGGAATTTTTTAGCGCGTTTTCCCAAGGGGGGGGGGTTGGGGGGGGGGGGGGTTGGTCTCGGGGGGCCCAGGTGTCCCCCTCTGGGCCCGCCCCGGAGGGCCCACAGGGACAACGGGTGGGTAAAATCCCCTTTTACTGGTTTTAAGGGGGGGGGATTTTTCGTTTTGGGAAAGGGGCGCAAACCTGAAAATGCAGGATTTTCGGTGGGCAGTTTTAAACTGAAGAAAGACGGGTGGATAGTGTTTCGTTTTTGATGATAAGGGAAAGGGGGAGGTTTATGTCTGCTTCGAGGGTTCCCCTTTTGGTGCACATTTAAAAAAAGAGGAAAAAAAGGGGAAAATTTGGCAGGATGGGGTTACGTGGAGATTTTTTCTCTTTTGGGGCCCTTTAGAAAAGTTTAAATTTTAGCTTTAAAGGGAAACGGGAAAAAAGGGGAAAATAAGAAGGGAAAAGGAAGAGAAGCGGAGGTTGGGGGGTTTATTTCCACAAACCTTCCCCGAATTGGAAAGCAAAGGCCAAATTTTCTACCTAGCAGTGTCATTGGCGAGAAAACCCGAACATTGTTCCCAAATTTTTTTGTTTTCCTTTCTCCATAGGGGGGAAACCCCAACGAGTGTACGGAGGTTTTAAGCATGGGTTTCGGGATGCGAACAAATTTTGTCCAAGTTTAAAGGGGTCAGGCCCCTTAAACCCATGGGAAACCCAAAAGGGTATCCCCGTTTTTTTGGCCCAAGGGTTTTTTGGCTCCAACCCGGTATGGGCAGCCCCTTTTTCAGGGGGGATCGGTAAACTCCCGGGGGAGCAGGGGGGTTTCCGGTCCCGGGGGGTAAATTAGTTTCCCAAAGGGGGGTTCAAAAAGGGTGGGCTGCTGGAAATTTAATGAGAATCATGCCCGAAATTTGGGGACAAGGGGCCGTTTTAAAAGGGAAATGCTCAGTGTGCAGCGCTGCTTTCCCCTGGGGCCCTCCCGGGGGCTTTCGGGAAAGGGGGGAAAAGGGGAGAGGGTTTTGGGCCTTCGCAAGGGGGGGGACGCCGGGGACATAACCGCGATGGGGGCCCGTTACCTAAGTAGGTACCCAGGGCCGTTTAAAGCGGGGGCCCTTTTTCCCGGGAAAAAGGGTTTTTACAGGGGTTTTGAAATTCCGACAAACCCGGGGACAAAGAGAAACCCCTTTTTCTACTAAAAAATTGGGTTCGGGGATTTGCAAAACCCGGGGTTTTTTAGCTGAAAAATTTTTGAAAAGGTAAGTCCCGGGGTTTTGGGAAAAATGGGGGGCCCCTTTTGCCTTTTGCCCAAAGCCCCAGCTTAAATGGTTTTTTTTCCTTTGGGGGGTGGTCCCCCCAAAAAATGGAACCAAACAAATTGTCGTTTGGGTTTCACCCCCTATCATTTTTCCAAAAGGGCCTTTTCGGGTTTAACCCACGCAAAGCCCTGAGGGTTTGCCCGTGGGTTTTAAACGTCTTTTGATTTCGGGGCCGCGTTGGGTTAGGAAAAATTCCCGGGCGAGGGTCACTGATGGCTTTGGGCGGATATCGAGTCCGCTTTTTAGACTGTTACCAAAGGTAATCCGGATAGTGCCCCGGGTGTTGGGGTTTTTTATTGGGAAGGGGGCCCTTTTTTTTTTTAGACCGGTGTTTTACCAATGGGGTCCTATTTTTTGTGTTTTTACCCTTTGAGGCGTTTTGTTCTTTTCCCAGAAAGGGGAGTAAAGGGGTGTTTCAGGGTGCCCTTCCCATCCCATTTTTCCCGGGGTGAAATTTTTTTGCATTGGGGGCCCGCGGAAATCAGGGTGCTGCCGGGGGCGCTTGCTGGGAGCAAGGCCCGTGGGTGTCCCCCTGGTCCGGACAAAAACGGAGGGCCCCCAAATACTGTCATTTAAAATTTTTTTTGGGGGTTTTCGGATTGAAATTTCCCTTCTGTAAAGGAAAAGTTTGCTTTTTTCCCCGGGGGACAAGCCTATGGGACATGAAAAGGAAAATTGATAGGTTTTTTTATTGTTTCAAGAAGGGTTTCATTTTAAGGAATTTCAATCACCTTTTTTGGCAAAAAGGGTTAATTTTGGGGTTGGGCGCATTTCCAATTGGGGGGGGTTTTTTTAGGAACGTTTGGGGAAAAGGGGTTTCGGAAGGGGGACAGGCCCCGCACCAAATTCCCTTAGGTTGTCGGGAGGAATGAAGGGAGGATTTTGAAAAGGATGGCCCAATTTCCTTTTTTTGACCCCGTACCCTTTGGGAAAGGTTTTATCATTTTTTGATAGGCAATTTTGTAAAGTGGATTTTGGGAATGTTTTTTTACGGACCCGGGGTATTTTGGGGGTTTTGGGGGAAAATTGTAAAGGGGGCTGGGGGTGCCCGGGGCCCGGGGGGCCTAAAGCTTTTGGGGAGAAAATCGGGGTTGGTGCCCTAATCTGGATTTAAAGGGGTTTTTTCCCCTTGTGTTAGCGTTTAAAAAATTTGGGGGGACCATTTTAAAAAACCGGAAAAATTTGTTTCCAAAATTTTGGGGGAACATAGGGGTGGTTGCAGGCCCTTAAATGCATTTAAACAGCCTCATCCCCCCCCCCGGGTTGGGTTTTTCCCGCACGTGGTTTTTGGGTTTTTACGCTGCCTGGGGCCGGAATGCAGGGTAGGGCCCTCACAATTTTTTTCCCGGGGGTTAAAAAAGATCTGGGGGTGAAGCTCTGTCCCCCGTTTTCAGCTGGTCCGGGTTCCGAGAAAAATGGCGCCAAAAGGGCGGCGACGGAAGGGGAAAGCTGTGCCCCCAGGAGGGTTTGGGCTGTTTTTTTTCATTTCCCCCCGGTGAATCGACTTTTCAGGTCATCCCCTTTGCCAGGGGCAATTGGAATGGGTTTTGCCTTTTGCTTGGGGCGCTTTTGGGGAACCGGGTGGTTGGAAAGGGGGGTTTTGGGGCCCTCTGTCATCGGTTGGTGAAAGGGCGGGGGCATTGTTTTTAGCTTTAAACGGGTTTTTGGGCCAACGAAGGGGGGGTCCCCTTTTTTCGGGAATTTGGGGCATTTTTTCCAGCATTAGTTTTTTGGGTTTTAAAAACAAAGAGGTACGGTAGATTTTGGGGCTAAAAATTTTTTTTAGTCGCTCAGGCAATCAGGGGTTTTTTAGGAGGGGGCGGCAACGGGGGGTCAGCGGTGCCCATAGTTTTTTCAGCTCCTGGAGCATCTGGGCCGCCAATTGTGGGTCTTTTGTGTCAATTTTGAAGTAGCGTTTTTTCAACTGCATTTTCATTGGCTTTTTTGGGTGCATTACGGGTTAGTGAATTGGGGGGTCCGAGAAAGGACTTAGCAGGGGTTTTGGGGGTGGATGATGTTCAGCCCCTAGGGGGGGTTCTGGTGTTCGTATTCGGTGGTAAAAGAAATCAGAGGGGCAGGGTGACGCGGGGGGGAGGGGAAATATATACCCGAGACGGGGGCGGGGGGAACAGCGCGGGCGGGAAAATTCAAAGGGGTCCCCCCCTCCCCCCCCTTTTTTTTCTGTGGTTTGGACAGTCTTTGGTGGTGATTTTTTTAGAAGCATTTTACAAAAAGGGGGCAAAATTGTCACAGTGGTTGGGCGGGTTGGGGTCCTTGGAAGCGGTAAAAGTTATGGGGGAAAGTCGGCTTTGTTTGCTCCAGTTTTGGGGGAACCCGGGGCTGGTGAAGGTTTGGGGCCCACAGGGCAGCGTCCGGGGAGCAGGTAACGGAGGTTACCCCCGTGAGGTGGTTTTGGGCCCTGAAGCCGGGGGTGCGGCTGGGGGTAAACCCTGTGTTTGGAAAAAGCCCTTTTTAAACCAACTCTGTTCCGTTTTTGGCATTGCTCCAAGGACCTCAGCCCCAAGATGGATTTTGGGGGTTTTTAGGGGAAGGGTATTTTTTTTTAGACTCATTCGCATTTGTCTTTGTTTATTTATTTTTTTCTGTTAATAAAATGGCTGCTGGGCCAATTATACCCAAATCAGTGGTTCTTGTCTTTATTGGAGGGGGTAAAAAGTATGATTGGTGAAATTGGTAAAATGCAGCCAGGGATAGGCGTTGCTTAGGGTCATGATAGCTTCATTGTGCTGCCTTCTTGGTACTCTTGATAAGAAATGTTTTTATTTAACAGATGACCAGAAATTTCAATATAACAAGATCATCTCTATGAATATAACATAGTGGAGCACATAGAATATTGTGGTTACGGCAGAAATGTGTTGTAAAATTGTGCAAAAATTGTGCAAACATTTTTTGGGGGAATTTCCTATAGCCCCACCATAAGCAAATCATCCAAAAAGCATTGCCTTAGTGCAACATTCTGCATAAAACACTATACCTTGATTGCACCACAGGTTAGCCACAAACTAAGCAAACTAATAGCCTAAAAAATCCAGACAAGTCTAAATATGCGCTAAATTTTTTGACAGCATGAGCTATGAGGATAAATTCAGTGCATTTTTAGACTGCCTAAGTATATATAGATTGCAGATGAGAGATACTGGCTTGGATAAAATACTTTTTGCTTTCTCAAGCCCTAGTAGGTTCAAAAGAAATTTTGGGGATTTTTAAACATCCAACAAGGGGCTAGGGGCTTCTCAGCCCCTTTTCCCCATAATCCGTGAATTTGCTGCTCATAGACATATATTAATTTTTGTCTTGAAAATTCAAAGGGTAATTTAATAGGGCTTACATGCATTATTTAAAATAAGAATTTTTTGGTGCCCCTTGGGCCTTTGTTTTGTAATTTTCAAAAAGTTTATAGTTTCCTGTTCAAAGGAAGTTTTTTTTCATTATGGGTAAAGAAACCCTTTTTCCCCTCATTTTTTGCACAGAGAAGAAATCAGCCATCTCATCTCTGCTTTTGTTGAAGCAATTTGGGAAAAGCTGTTGGGTTTTGTGGAAATGTCTGCTATATCTAGCTTCATAAGCACTTATTTAAATTTTTAGAATTTTGGGGGGTATTTATTTTTTAAAGATTTACTGTGTGTTTTTCAATTGACCAAAGCATTTTGTCCACCATGAAAATTTTTACTGTATTTCTATCTTGTAACGTTTTTATGTTTTTTTACAAAAGCCTATGTTTATTCAAATGTAATTTTTTTTTCCCACAGTTTTACCCAATCCCTAAATCCTTTTTAATAAAACTACGATTTTCAAACACAGTCGTAATTATTGACAAGTAAAAAGGGTTTAGCTCCTGCGAGCCCCAACATGACCGGGGTTACGGAAGGGGGGCGGACTTTAAAAACCAATGCTAAAAAAAGGGGAGAAGTTCAGACTAACAATTTTTAACCACGTTCACGCAGTCACCTGAAAGCAAGCAACACAGCGATCTCTAAACAGTCAACCATGTCAAAAAAAAAATTTTTAAAAAAAAAAAAAAAAAGATAAGAAAAAATTTAGAGATATTGTAAGGAGGAGGTTTAGGGAAAAGGGAAAGCAGCAAAGGGGCTCAAGCCCCTTTCGCTGAAACAAGAGATGCAACTGAAGTTTAAAACATCCCGCAAGCAGAGAAAGCCCAAAAAAGGGGCCTCATTAGAGCTGGAAAAGGGAAAGCCTCAGGTAACACGGGAGAAGCTCACTGTTGAGAAAAGACGCCCGCCATAGCTGAAGCAGAAAGTTTAGAAGCACTGTTTCCCCGGGGGGATCACATGGACACGAATGTGCTTGGTAGAGAAAAGCCTCAAGATCCACTAAGCGCCTTAGAGTACGCCCATCAACACCCATTAGCAGCTCTCAGCCTGCTCAAAAAAAAAGATACATCAGGGACCAAACCCCCAAAGAATCTTACCTACCGGGAACTGATTTCGACCCCCCGTTCTCAAGCAAGAGGATGCGAGCAGCATGACACGATAAAGTGGACTTACTCCCAAAAAAGAATCAGCCTTCTTCCAGCACAGAGGAAGTCCTTCCCCCCTAAAGGGTATGATACGGACGGGACTGATGCAATGATTCCAACAGGTATGATCATACACCTCACTCACACCAGAAAAAATTCCCCCGGGGGGACCCCTTTTCTGCCAATCAACCACAACGGACTTTGTTTAATTTCTTTTTTTTCGCGTGAGCGGGTTCCAAAAAGGATTGAAAAGTTCAGCGATTGTCCAGAAAATAAAAAGCTTGGGCAACCCTTTTTTCCAAATACAATCAAACTTGGAGATGTCAAGTAGGGAAGATTAGATCTCCCTATAAAGTGGCGGGAAAAATTAATTGCTGAGCATCTAAAAAATAAAAGACATTAACATAAAAAACCCCTAAAAGTCTTTAAAAATTTTCTGGAAGACTAGATGAGTGTTATGGTTTAAACAAGGCTAAAAAGCCCCATTGTTCAAAAGAATTGATGATTCCCCCAGAATACCTAAGGGTTACCCGAAAATTTGAGAATAATGACTTGTAAAAGGAACACAGGTTCCAAAGCAATGGGATCTACAGGACTTGCATTTCTTACACGCCAGAGGGGCAACCATTTACAAAAGCTTCCTTTCAACCTACAAGATAAGTGGGTCCACATGGGTCCAGATATAAACAAGCTTACAATGTCCATTTCCTCCCTTTAGTGTGTTTGTGGACTTTTTACACAGCAAGCAAAAATTAAAATATTTCCCAAACTTTGATTTTACAATTCATCTGTCACTCCCCTGGTCCTTTTAAACTCAAGAACACCGTGACTTCACAAAAACCAAAACTCTCCTACAATTTCTTCCCAAAATCTTCAAACTCCTTCCCCAGGACGCCCCGATCAAGATCCCAGTAAGCGTGCCCTTCACAGGGGAAAACCCCATTCCCTACTGAAATCAAGCCCTTTAGGGGAAAAGTCGATGGGAAAAACGCAAAAACCTTTCCCCAAGGAGAACATCATATGCTACAAATGTTGCTTGTCGACATCACCTTTGCCCAAGGACTGTAAGGTCATTTTAAAAAGTACAGAATGTACGAACAGTCACAAAAAACGCTTACACCCTGGTCCCCCCAGATTTACCCATGCGAAACACTGAGGAACATAATGAAGGGGAGAGTAATGCTGTACTGATACACCCGCATTTTTCACAATTAAAAAAGGGCGCAAATACTCACAGGTGGCAGGTCCTCCTCCAAAAAAGCCTGGTCGAGTCTATCCAACAGGCCACAAAGACAAGGGAACAAGATCATGCAAACTAGATGACCAAATAACAAGTCTCTAGCAAATCTGTTTTTTTTTAAAAAGTTTTTAAAATCAAAGGACCCAGCTTTTCCCTACCACTAAAGACTTGTGAGGTACTGTTTTGACGGGGGGGGAGGGGGAAACTACTGGCTACCAGGTAGAGTCTATTGATGGTCTTTTCCCATTTCCTTCCTACATAATCAGACAAAACCCAAACCCAGACAAAAGGCGGAAATCCCTACACCCAATTTTTGCGAATATCACTTTCCATTTGAAGCGATAGCTCATCTATACCCAAAAATGATGCTCAACACAGATCATCCACTCCTTTGGGAGAGATATCTTGAGAGTTCACAAAGTAGAAGCCAAATTAAGGTCCTCCCAAGCCCATATGCCCAGAAACTTGATTAGGAGGGTCAATTTTTAGGAGAGTTTGTCTAGGGAAATGGCACAAACCGACCTCTTTAAAAACAGCTTACCAACATAGTAGAGAATGGGGTGCCCTTCTCTCTTCCCAACCGTGTGAAAATATTCCTACATAAAAGAACTACCACACAGCTTTAAAACCCACCATGTCCCTTCATGGGCTCTTCATGTGCAATCATCCTGTGAAGTGACCAAGACCATAATCCCTCAGACCAAGCAAAATAGATCTGTAGCTGTGACCACCTAAAAAAGACAATCTGTTTACAGGTTGCACTCTTTACAATCAAGCACAAAAACCACAAACTTGACAAATTTGAACTAGTGGTTGAACCAATACTGAAATCCGTCCCAGGTGTCAACTTTCAACAGAAGTTAAAAGCAGCAGCCTGAAGTCTCAAAGATTTAGTAGATTTTCTTACCCGGAAATACTTATTCGAGCCACACCTACTTAACCCACATAGCAAAATTCTTTCAAACGCCTTGACTACGCATACCAATGACTTAAAAGGTGGCACCACTGTAAAAAAGTTACAAGTGGTGAAAAAAATCGGGCCAAGAGTATGACCCTTCGGCTGTGCAAGAAAAAGTCTAGCCCAAAAAAATCGAGAGCATCACTAACCAGAGACCTTCCCAAAAAAACAGTGTTTTAAAAAAAAAACTGGATCCATTCTTGATTGAATGGACTTTTTGGAGAGTTGGGAGGGGCCTCAAAAAAGCCCAATAGACTTTTTTGAAAAAAAATCCCTTTTGGGAAATTCCAGGTCCTATCATATTCTTTTTTTGTTGTGCAAAACTACCACAATGAGTTTAAAAAATCAGGGCCGGTGTTTAAGAAGGGGCTTTTAAAAGAGTGCTGGACTGTGGGGTAGTGGAGCAAAGCGACGCATGAGTAAATTTTTTTCCCCTTGTGTTATGCCGAAAAATTTCGGGTATTTTCCAAAAACCCTAAGAGGGGCCAACCTTCCCTTGAAGGATTAGACAGATCCTCCTTTTACCAACTGGTCCCCTTTATGATTTGGCCTGGGCCATATTTCTCGATAACCAAAGGAGGTCAATCCAATACAAAACCGGGGGGGCAGTTCTGTTAAATTATGTCCACCCGAGCTGTTTTACATTGAGGGGAATTGATCTATGGATAGTTCAAGCTTTATAAAGCTCTTAGGCGCTTCTTGCCCAAGGGCCGTGAAACAAATTCGTTCTGATTTGGAGCAGCTAAAGAACTACAAATTCCCACAAAAACCCGGATCCTCAGTGTCGAAAGATACTAAAGGGGCAAAGGGTTTTACTTGGACTTTCAATCTACCGCAATCTTCCCCCATATGGGGAGTTTGGGAGAGAATGATAGGGATACAGGGCAAAAACCGGGCTCTATCCCACAGCAAGGGGTCACTCATGATGCTTAAAGGGGGGTTTTCTGCTACAATGATTGGGTTTTTAAATTTAAAAGATCTTTTTAAAAAAAAGCACTTTGCAGTATATGTTCATACTAAGCCTACGATTTTGAGTTACCCTGTTAGTAGGGTGCATCAGCTCTCAAAATTTCTATGCAACTGACCTGTTTACCTTATCTTACTGGCTGTAGGTTTTGTATGACTCACCCTTTTTAAGACAGGGGGGAAAAGGGGCCCCCTCCCACACAGAATGCTTCTGTAGTGGAGGGAGGGGGAAGGAGGACTCTGGCTTCTGTGTCCTTGCTGTGTGTGCCTGCTTCCTCCTGCTCTCTACACAGATTGAGCAGAGATGAGGCTGATCAATAGATGTGACAGCAGTGACCCTGTGTGTTACTATAATCATGATGTGTCTGTGGAACTGTCACTAATACTAAACTATACAGATCAGGCATGTGAATACTTCATGCTGTGCTGTACTAGTGACACATAGTAACACTTCCCAGCTGCCCTGTGTCTGTTCTGACAGGGTTTGTTGTTACTGGAGATGTGGAGACTTGTAAGCTAAGCATGGGATATAGGAACACATGCATCCCCTATGCTATTAGCATACATAGCAGCTTCACAGACCTCTCTACACTCATAGATCAGCCCTCTCCTGCAACAGACCTAGGCAGGCACACACAGGGTTAACTCTGGCAGCAAACCCCCTCCCCTTGCTGTATAGAAGTTACTGAGCTGCCTGTGTGCTGAGGGGAGGGGGGAAGAGGGAGCAGAAGAGACAGACCAAGAAGCACGCCCCTCAATTTAACTACCAGGCTCACTGACAGGCTGAAAGCTTGTAATGAGACAACTCCTTTAACTACCTTTCTAGCAGAGGTTTCAGCCATCATTAATGCCAGACCTTTAATCACAATTTCAAGTGATCCAGAAGATCCAGCGATCCTTACTCCTGCTATGCTGCTTACTCAGAAGACTGGCATTGTTAATCCTCCTGCAGGAGAATTCATATCTAAAGATCTTTACAAACGTCAATGGAGACAGGTTCAAAGCCTCGCTAATACCTTTTGGGACAAGTGGAGGAAACAGTACATCTCCACTCTACAACCAAGGAATAAGTGGCAAATCACCAAACCTAACCACAAAATTGGTGATGTCATTCTTATGAAAGACTGTCAATCACATAGAAACAAATGGCCTCTAGGACTTATCACCAAAACACTCCCAAGCGAAGACGGAAGCATACGCAAAGTAGAGGTCAAGGTGCATAGGCAGAATGAGACTAAACTGTTCCTCAGACCAGTTACTGAACTCATATTACTGTTTTCTTCTGAGGACTCTGTTAGTGGCATCAATTGAAACCAGGCGGGGAGTGTGCTGCTCATAGACATATATTAATGTGTGTACTTGTAATTCAATATGGCAATTTAATATGGCTTACATGCATTAGTTAAATAATGAATGCCTTTGGTGCCACCTTGTGGCCTTTGTTTGTAAGGTTTCACAAATGTTTATAGTTTCCTGTTCAAGAGGAAGTTCTTTGCATTATGGGTAGAAGAAACCCTTTTTCACCTCATGTCTGCACAGAGAAGACATCAGCCATCTCATCTCTACTCTTGTTGAAGCATAGTGTTACGGTCTGGAGGTGGATCCGCTGGACCACCGCAGGCGATGGCGTAAGCCCACACCAGGGAGTGGAATCTAAGTGGGTCCCGGTATTCACCAGAGCCCGCCGCAAAGCGGGATGGACTTGCTGCGGCGGAAGTCCACCAGGTCACTACCACTGGCGGGGCTTGCCTGCGGTGGCGGCCAAGGGTAGGCGAGGTACAGAATCGGCAGTCAGGCTTGTAGTCGGGGACAGGCAGAAGGTCAGGGCAGGCGGCTGAGGTTCGTGAACGTAGACAGCAGAAGGTCAGGGCAGGCGGCAGGATCGTGGTCGAAAAACGTAAGCAAAAGGTTCGGTACACGGTAGGCGAGACAAGGCTTTCTGGAACGCTTTCCAATCGGCATGTGCACTAAAGATCCGGCAAAGGCCACGGGGAAGAGGCTGGGCTAAAATAGGAGCAGTGCGCCGGTAATGGCCAATTCCCGGGGCGCACTGTCCCTTTAAATTCTCAGACTGCCGCCTAAGGGGCGGGGGCGCGCCCGCCGAGAGACCGAGACGGACGGTGCAGGAGCGAGCCGGGTAAGTCACTGGGGACCCGGGCAGGGATGAGCGGATCCCGGACCCGAGGTGCGGGGACGGGGCGCCGCTCAGATCGGGGAAACGGATGCGCCTGCGACCCGGGACGAGGGTCGCAGGGCATCCGTGACAGTCCCCCCCCCCCCTTTGGGTCCCCCCTTCTTTTTTAGAGTGGAAAAATTTCTGAATAATGATGCATTCCAGGATGTTCTCCTCCGGCTCCCACGATCTTTCCTCGGGCCCGACCCCTTCCGGGTCGACTAGAAAATAACGTTTCCCTCTAGCCCTCCTCATACCAGGATTTCTTTAACCACAAAGACATTAGCTGCATCAGCCACAGACGGAGGATGGACTGCCTTCTGAGAGAAGCGATTAAGGACCAGGGGTTTTAGTAGCGAGACATGGAAGGAGTTCGGGATGCGCATGGTAGGGGGGGAGCCGGAGTTTATAGGCCACCGGGTTTATGCGCTTAAGGACCTCGAAGGGTCCTACAAACCGGGGTCCCAGTTTGTAGGTGGGGATTTTGAGGGCGGACATATCGGGCTGACAGCCACACCTTATCACCCGGGGGAAAAAGGAAGGAGGAGGGCTTCTTCTTTTATCTGCCTGCGCCTTCATGCGGTCAGACGCCGGAAGGCAGGGATTGGCGGGTCAGGGACCAAATAGTCCCTATGTCCTGGACCAGAGTGTCAGCAGCTGGGACCTCGGATTGAGGTGCTAGTGGGAGAGGTGGGCGGGGATGAAAAGCCGTACACAAACGTAAAAAGGGAGAGGCACCCGGGGACTCTGACTCTAGGGAATTAACAAAAATTCCCCCCAAGGAAGTAAAGTTGGCCCAGTCATTTTGCCGGGGCAGACACGAAGGGGCGCAGGTAACATCCCAGAACTTAAATTCACTCTCTCCAACTGGCCATTCGTCTGAGGGTGGTAAGCGAGGAGAAGTCAAGCTTCACCTGAGTTTAGCGCAAAGGGACCCACCAGAATTTAGAAAAAACTGCACCCCCGTCAGAGATGATTTGGAGAGGGAGACCGTGCAGACGAAAAATGTGGGGAAAAAATAGCTCGGCCAGGCGCGGGGCCAAAGGCAGCCCTGGCAAGGGGACAAAATGTGCCATTTTTAGAAAACCGGGGTCTACCCCACCCACACAACGGTATTACCGGACGACGGGGTTAGGTCGGTTATAAAGTCCATCGCTACGTGAGACCATGGTTGCGTAGGGATGGGCTAGGGGTGCAAGAGACCTGCAGGCTTGTGGCAAGGAGCCTTGTTGCGAGCACAGGAGGTACACGCCTGGACGAACTCTTTTAACGTCCTTAGCGAGGTCCTGCCACCAATAGTACCGGGAAATTCAGGAAAACGTCTTGTGGGCACCGAATGCCCGGGCCCACCAGGGGAGCAGTGACCCACTTCAGGATACGCCTTACGGAGCGCAGGGCGGACGTATGTCTTCCCCGGTGGGAACGTTCCGGAGGACGACAGGGTTTGCGGAGATAAGGCGTTCCGGAGGAATTATGTGCTCGGGGAAATCGCTTCTTTCACCCACCACGTCAGAGGCAGGGAGAGGGCATCTCCCTTCACGTTTTTCTCGGCAGGGCGGAAATGAATCTGAAAAATTAAAGCGGAAAAAGAAAAGCGACCACCTAGCCTGGCGTGGGATTAAGTCGCTGGGCATCTGGAGTACTGGAGGTTTTATGATCGAGTAGATACAAATGCGATGCCGGGCCCCTTTCCCAAAGCAAATATCGCCATTCTTCCGGGGCCAGTTTTATGGCTAATAATTCCGATCTCCAATGGTGTAATTCCTCTCCGCCTGTGAAAAGGTTTTAGAAAAGAAACCACAAGTGACTGTTTTGCCTGTGGGCCCTTTTTGCGTGAGGACTGCTCCAGCGCCTACCGATAAGGGGTCTACTTCAAGCGAGAAGGGTTTCGCTGGGTCTGGCCGCGACAGGATGGACGCAGAGGCAAAGGCCGTTTTTAGCTTGGGAGAAAGCTTCCTCGGCCTCGGAAGGCCACTCCGTGGATTGGCGTTCTTCCTTTAAGGGCACAATGGGAGCCACCAGTGTGGAGAAGTGCGGAATAAATGCCGGTAGAAGTTGCAGAAGCCCAGGAACCGTTGTATGGCCCCGGGCCCCCACTGGGCGTGGCCATTGCAATACGGCTGACAACTTGGCTGGGGTCCATCCGTAGCCCTTTTGGTCCGGGATAATAAACCCAGGAACGGAAGGCTGCTTGATGGAAGAGGCACTTCCCCTAATTTGGCATACAAGTGATTAGCTCGTAGGCGTTTGTAGAAACTTGACGGACGGGGAAGGCGGTGAGTCTCAAGATCAGGAGTGTATTTCAGGATGTCGTCCAGGTAGACCACGCCACAGGTATAGAGAAGATCCCTGAAGACATCATTAACGAACTCCTGGAAGACGGCAGGTGCATTACAGAGTCCGAAAGGCATCACCAGGTACTCGAAGTGGCCGTCTCTGGTGTTGAAGGCCGTCTTCCACTCATCGCCCTTGCGGATCCGGACCAAATTGTAGGCCCCTCTCAGATCCAGCTTGGAAAAGACCCTTGCGCCCTGTAGTCGGTCGAATAGTTCCGTGATCAACGGTAGAGGGTACCGGTTCTTTACCGTGATCTTGTTCAGACCCCGGTAGTCGATGCAGGGTCGTAGGGAGCCGTCCTTCTTTTCCACAAAGAAGAATCCTGCTCCCGCGGGAGAGGAGGACTTTCGAATAAATCCTTTCTGTAGATTTTCCCGGATGTACTCAGACATGGCTTGAGTCTCAGGAACGGATAAGGGGTAGACTCTGCCCCGAGGAGGGCTGGCACCGGGCAGAAGATCAATCGGGCAATCATATGGACGATGTGGCGGCAAGGTTTCTGCTTGCTTCTCGGAAAAGACATCAGAAAACTCACAATATGACGCGGGGAGACCCGCTAGAGTTTTAGACGGTACCGGAGAAGCGGTAAGCACCGGGCGAGGCGCCACCAAACAGCGAGACCGACACTCTGGGCCCCATCGCAAAACTTCGCCCTTCTGCCAGTCAAGCACCGGGGCATGTTGCTGCAGCCACGGAAGACCCAATAGGATGGACGAGTAAGACCGGGTTATCACATAGAACGACAGTCTCTCTATATGCAGTGCTCCAGTTTGAAGGAACAGTGCTCCGTGCGGTAACGGACTAGATCGCTGAGGATCTCCCCACTGACGGAGGAGATTTGGGTAGGGGTTTCTCTCCCGGAGAACCACGGGGAAAATGGTGTTGAGACAGCGTCCAAGAAGTTCCCAGCCGAACCGGAGTCCAGGAAGGCTGAAGCTTGAAAGTGGGTCCCGGCTTCCGTGCTGACCAGGACGGGTATGTTCAGCCAAGGAGAGGGACTGCACACCCCTAGGGATGCCTTTCCCAGTAGCCTAGGTGCGCTCATCTCCCCGGCCCCTGCGGAGGAGCATGCACCCCTGAGGAGATGTTCAGGGCTTTCCACAGTAGAGAAAATAAGTTTTCCTTACGCCGTTGGTCAAGTTCCTGCGGAGTCAGGTGGGCTCTATCCACAGGTATGGCCTCTTCCACGGCTGGCTGGGAAGGAGGCTGTGGAGGCCGTAGAAACACCGGAGCAGGACGGGACAGGCGGCGTGGTAGGACTGGTTCTTGCTCTTGGCGGAGCTCCTCACGTCTCTCTGTGAAGCTATCAATCCGGTTAGCCAAATGGATGAGCTCGCTTAAAGACGACGTATGGTCCCGGGCGGCGGGCATCCTTAATCTGGCTGGAGAGACCCTTCCTGAACGTGGCGCACAACGCTGAATCGTTTCCCAAGCCATCTCCGATGCAAGTGTGCGGAACTGCACGGCGTAGTCTCCCACGGAGGCGTTCCCTTGTTGCAGGTTCAACAGGGCGGTCTCAGCAGACGAAGCGCGGGCAGGCTCTTTGAAGACACTACGGAATTCCTGTAGAAATGTCACCAGGTCAGCGGTGACCGGATCGCCTCGGTCCCAGAGAGGAGTTGCCCAGGCCAGGGCTTTACCAGAGAGGAGACTGGGCCACGAAGGCCACCTTGGATCTTTCCGAAGGGAAAATGACCAGCCATAAGTTCCACATGAAGGGAGCACTGGGTGATGAAGCCCCTGCAGGCCTTAGGGTCCCCGTCAAACTTTGTCGGCATGGCCAAGCAGAGCTTAGGACCAACTGGAGCGACTGTCACGGGAGGAACCACTGCAGCCGACTGCTGCTGCTGAGTGGCGATGAGCTGCTGCATCATGAGGAAGCTGCTCGAGCTGCTGTGTTGCTGCGCGATCTGTTTTGATTGCTTGACCACGACGGTGGTGATATTGGCAACGCCGGCAAGGACGCCCCTTTGGGGGGATCCATGGCCGGATCTTACTGTTACGGTGTGGAGGTGGATCCGCTGGACCACCGCAGGAGATGGCGTAAGCCCACACCAGGGAGTGGAATCTAAGTGAGTCCCGGTATTCACCAGAGCCCGCCGCAAAGCGGATGGACTTGCTGCGGCGGGAGGCCACCAGGTCACTACCACTGGCGGGGCTTGCCTGCGGTGGCGGCCAAGGGTAGGCGAGGTACAGAATCGGCAGTCAGGCTCGTAGTCGGGGACAGGCAAGAAGGTCAGGGCAGGCAGCTGAGGTTCGTGAACGTAGACAGGCAGAAGGTCAGGGCAGGCGGCAAGGATCATGGTAGAAAAACGTAAGCAAAAGGGTTCGGTACATGGTAGGCGAGACAAGGCTTTCTGGAACGCTTTCCCAATAGGCATGTGCACTAAAGATCCGGCAAAGGCCAATTGGAAGAGGCTGGGCTAAAATAGGAGCAGTGCCCGGTAATTTGGCCAATTTTCCGGCGCACTGTCCCTTTTTAAAACTCAGACTGCCGGCGTGCGCGCTCCCTAAGGGCGGCGCCGCGCACGCTGAGAGACCGAGACGGGCGGGGCAAAGGGGCGAGGCCGGGTAAGTCACTGGGGACCCGGCAGCGGGATGAGCGGGAACCCCCACCCCAGGTGCGGACTGGGGGGCCGCTCAGAGTCGGGGCACGGATGTGCCTGCACCCGGGACGAGGGTCGCAGGGGCATTTCCGTGACACATAGTTGTGTAAGCTTTCGGTTGTGGAAATGTTTGCTAATCTAGCTTCATAGCACTCTATACAGTTTAGAACTTGTTGTATGTAGTTATATAAGATTAATACTGTGCTGTTTATTCAGATTGACCTAAGCATGTTGTCCCCATGTAAATTTTTCTTTTATTTCTACCTTGTACCTGTTTTTATGTTTGTTACCAAAAAAGCCTATGTGTATTAATTACATTTTTGTTTGTCCATCAGTTTTAACCAATCCTACATCCTGTTAATAAAACTACAGACTTCAAACACGGTCGTAATTTTCTTGCAAGTAGGGAAGGCGTTTAGCTAGCTGCGAGCTCCACATAGACCCGGGGGTACGTGAAGTGGGGGCAGGACAGATATGCAGATGCTTAGTAGAGTGCGAAAAGGCAAAACAAATCTCTACACACCGTTTGTTCGGTGCTCTCCTTAAGGAGAGATGTTCCCCTTCCTAAGTATATATAGTGTCTAACTTTTAGACACCAATAGTAAATGTGTTTCAATGTGTCTTGATAATGGGAGATTGACAAAGTAAAGCTGTGTTCAAATTTACGAAAATAAAGCCTGTTTCCTGTTGTGTAGATGAGCATGAATATTCAAGTGCTAAAATTCCAAACAATTTATTCAGATATAACTCTATAAATTTACTGATCTATAGATGTAACATATACTATGCTGTTTTTTTGGGACCAGTTATGCTCATCTAAAGCATACTCTCCTCTGCAGTTAATATCCATCTATGAGCATGCATGAGAGTATTCATCAAGTGTATGTTTTCAAACTACAGTATTTGTGCACAGAAGCTGATCAGATACATAAAGAACACAAAGTATTAAACGCACAAACACTCCATATTTTTCATTTCTAGGCGGGATAACAGAGGCATGGCACATAATTGCAAGTATTTACTAAAACAGGCATGTCAAGCGAGCTGACAGATCCCCTGTGTATCAATCTCTTTTCTGTAAAGGTCACAGTTAGACCATTGAGAATGAATATACCCTGTGCATAGCCACTTGATGTTTGAACATACAAACGATTTGAAACCAGTAGGGAAAGCCTATTCTCACAATTTGTTATAGGGCCCTAAAATTTCTATGTTGATAACAACTTGACTTGTCTTTAAAGGGAATATGTCATCAAAAATGGCAAATTGTTTAATTTTTTTTTATGTTTAACACATTTTTTAAGAATTTTTGTTATTTTTTTTTTTTTTCCCATATCACAATATTTTTTCGAAATTCATAAATCTGCAGTTTTCACTTTGGCCACTAGGCCTAATAGTCTGACACTTCCCGTTCTGTAGAGGAAGTTTTTCAGTAGTCTGCTCATGATCAGTACAACCAGAGTTATACTGAATAGTGACACCAATGTCTATAGATAACACAAGATCCACCAGTCACAATAGGAGATGTCACAGCTCCTCCTCTCCCCCTCCCCAAGTCACAGATCAAGTCTAGAAAACTGAATAGTTCCCATTCTGTTCACAAGCTCCTATGCCCATGTAGCTGCTATAAAGCATCTCTCTAAATGCTACTAAATGTAGTTCAGGCAAAATGGCTGCCCCCACAATCACATAAGACAACACAAATACGAAATTTACCATCAGAAAATAAAAACAGTTAAGAGGAAAAGAATATGTATCAGTATCTTGTATTAATAAGTAAAAATAAAAAATTGGCGACAGATTACTTTT